>VZZY01023030.1:0-17624 GCA_013400335.1 Eurystomus gularis
GGGGGGAGGAAATGAGGGAGGGTTCTTTATGCTTTTAGACTGAGGATTGGATCTCTTCTTGGATGTTGGAAGATACTGAGAGGAAGCAGAAAGTGTATTTCTGCCGTGGAATGTGGCCTTGCTCTCCAGGAAGGTTTCAGATCACCTGAACTTAGGACTGAAAAAAATCATTTCTGCAGAGGAACATCAACAACAGAAAATGGGACATAAATGTAAGAGCATCCTCAAAGTGCAGACATAGGAAGAACCAGACCTTTTGGTACAGCTGGCTGATAGTTAAGGAAATCAACACCAAAACGCTGTAAAAGCTTGGAAGGGGGGGATAAAGAACGACTTCATGTCAGGTGATATTGGAGATGCTTAGAGGAGAGCATCAGAGACTAGCAGCATCATTCCACAGCAACTTGTGAGCAGATGAAACCTATTGACTCTGATTTTTCAGGGAGGGACAGACAAAATACCCTGATGTTTCACAAATCCCCCTCCCCCTTGGCCCTTCTCCAAAGAACCAGAACATCTGCTGTTCACTTTTTACTCTCCGCTTTCTCAAACTCTCTGAGATGGCTCCATAGACAAAATTGCCACAGCAAGCAGAAAGGCAACTCTATGTTGAATCCACCCGGAAAGCCCATCCCACCAGAGAAGAGAACACTTACCGGGCTGTTGGCAAAAGCCCCCACATCTCTGGGCCAGGAGGATGTCAGCAGTATATCCACACCTCTGAAGTTTGAGATTGATAACAACGATGTTTTCAATTCTGCCACATCCTTTGAGCTAAAACTGTAGGCAGGAGCTGGCTCACCCTGGGACTCAGTGCCGCTTAGGTATGCGATCTGCAGGCCAGAAGCACCACTGTAAAGACCTCGGCGGCCTGCGTTAAAACACAAGGATGCACTTGAGATGGAGACACTGCAAGTCATCTCTTAGTCCCACCACAGACAGTGGAGCAAATTCAGCAGTCCTGCCTTACTTAACTCATCTGAGAACCTTCTACGATGGTGTGATCCACTGGGGAGAGCAGTGGGTGTTGTCTACCTTGACTTCAGCAAGGCTTTTGACACTGTCTCTCATAACATCCTCATAGGGAAGCTCAGGAAGTGTGGGTTAGAGGAGTGGACAGAGAGGTGGGTGCTAACTGGCTGAATGACAGAGCTCAGAGGGTTGCAATCAGTGGTGCAGAGTCTAATTGGAGGCCTGTAGCTTGTGGTGTTCCCTCAGGGCTGGGTTCAGTCTTGTTCAACATATTCATCAGTGACCTGGATGAAGGGATAGAGTGTACCCTCAGCAAGTTTGCTGATGATATGGAACTGGGTGGAGTGGCTGACACACCACAGCTGTACTGCCATTCAGTGAGATTTGGACAGACTGGACAGTTGGGCGCAGAGGAACCTCATGAAGTTCAACAAGGACAAGTGTAGGGTCCTGCACCTGGGGAGGAATAACCCCCTGCACCAGTACAGGGCTGACCTGCTGGAAAGCAGCTCCATGGAGAAGGGTCTGGGAGTCCTGGTGGACAACCAGTTCACCATGAGCCAGCAAAGTGCCCTCAGGGCCAAAAGGCCAATGGTGTCCTGGGGTGCAATGAAGAAGAGTGTGACCAGCAGGTTGAGGGAGGTTCTCCTCCCCCTCTACTGTGCCCTGGTGAGGCCACATCTGGAGCATTGTGTCCAGTGCTGGGCTCTCCAGGTCAAGAAAGACAGGGAACCACTGAAAAGGGTCCAACAAAGGCTACAAAGATGCTGAGGGGACTGGAGCATCTCTGTGCCCAGGAAATGATGAGATCCCTGGGGCTGTTGAGCCCGGAAAAGAGGAGACTGAGAGGGGATCTGATCAATAGCTGAAGAGTGGGAGTCAAGAAGATGGGGACAGACTCTTGTCAGTCATGCCTAGTGACAGGACAAGGGCCACTGGACACAAACTGGAACCCAAGAGGTTCCATCTGAACAAGAGGAAAAGCTTGTTTGCTGTGAGGGTTCCAGAGCCCGGCCTGGGCTGCCCAGAGAGGTTGTGGAGTCTCCTTCTCTGGAGAGATTCCAAACACACCTGGACGTGACCCTGGGCACCCTGCTCTGGGTGACCCTGCTTTAGCAGGGGGGGTGGACGAGCTGATCTCCAGAGGTCCCTTCCAACCCCTTTCACTATGACACTTCTACTGAAACTACCCTTACAGACAGCTCAGTTTCTGTGCCCTAAAGACCTGTTTTAGCACAATAGCTCAAACCCAACACTGCCTAGAGTGAAGCAACTGTTCAGACAGCCCCCAGCCTTCTCTCCTCACTGCTATCTTGCTTCCCAAAACTATTCCTTTTGGTCAGCAAGTTCAGTGTGAGAAAACAACAAAAAAAGAAGGGTTCTCTTTGACATTTTACGTATCACACTTTCAACACAGAGTTCAGCTCCAGTCTGGCCCCCAGAAAAAGAAAAGCTATCTTAAAATTTCCAGAAAAGGGGCTTTGATGTGGGAAGATCAGAAAACATTCATGAGAGCAACACAGGGCAAATGTACATCCCTTATCTCAAACCTCCCGCAGCCTTACCTAAGTAAGTGATGTTCTCGGCTAACTCACAGCCACTGATGTCTGGAAAATAGCTCACAGATTCCTGGTCGTTAGCACCAAGCACGTAAGTTGGTATTGGAGCTGAGAAAAAAAGCCAGAGTCACTCAATCTGCTTTAATTCCAGTACAGTAGCGCAAGTTCTGCCCATGTTTACTAGAAGTTGCAGCAGGTCCCACCCATTCCAGCAGACCCCATAAGTACAGAGCAAGAAACCTTCCTTCAAAGCAAGTCCCCAATCCTGCAGTTTCCACAGATCTATGCAGCACTGGCAAAGAATAACCTCTGCTTTAACTACAGCTCACTCCACCACCTACATAAGATCAGCTCTGAAATGACCCACAGCTCCAAAAACATGGGTCATGGCAGACCAGTAAGCCGGTCAACAGATCAGCTGGTCAGTAGGTCCTAAGCTATGGCTGTTGTCAGCCTGTTGCATGAAGTTCCAGCTGCCGCAGACTGAAAATACAGGAGATCGTTTTTAACAGCAGGGTCGAGTTTGAAAACTTCACAAACGGCTTAAAATGCAAATGAAGGGATGTGAATCTTGTTTGTATCTCTGTTTGTGTAGGTGACATCATAAGCTGCAGATTTTTCCCAACATTCAAAGCTATTTTTAAAATAAATTCAAGTGAGGATGAGGAAAAATGCATCAGTTCAGGGAAGGCTTTAATGCCCGCTCTTCTCCCTACGCACACAGAAGAGCATCCTTGCGGAGTGAAGTTTAAACTGGTACCAGTTCTCCTTATAGTTGAGGTTGTTTAGTCTGAAGAAGAGGAGGCTCAGGGGAGACCTTCTCACACCCTACAACTCTCTGAAAGGAGGTTGTAGAGAGGTGGGTGCTGGTCTCTTCTCAGCAAAGAGGAATCAGAAAGGCTACACACTGGCAGGTGTGCTGGGATCCCACGGCCTTGCTGACCAAAGCACCATAAACATCTACATATAGCTTCTCCTACCACCCAGGTTCAGAAAGCAAGGACGAGAGCGTGACAGAAACGAGTTTTGATTTAAAACAAATCCGTCTTTCCCTCTCACGTGGAATTTTCCTGCTTAACTGCCGTAACATTGCACCATTTAACTGCGCCTTCTGAACTCAAAAGCATGCTGCAATGAGACAGCGAAGCAGGTCACGACATAGCACAACCACTAGCACCTAGAGCAACAACAGCTTCCTTACCTTTCTTGGCCCCTGTTCGATACTCTGCCCATTCCGCCTCTGCAGTAGGGCCAAAAAAATTCCCGACACACAAAAGCATCTAAAAACATCAGATAAAGTGAGAGTTGCCATTTGACCAAAGGCAAAACACACGTGACTTATTCACTGTTATTGTCACAATGCTGTGATATGTGTTGCTTTGACATTTTGGTTCCTTTATGTTTATCTGCATTTAATATTAAATGCATAACAGCAACTTTAACGGGCTTAAAGGTAACAGAGAATCAGTTGCTCTCCCACACTCCTTGCCCACGGATCCCAGCTCCTTCCAAAGCTTCGGTGACAGCCAAGGAGGGCTGAGGGGGTGCAGAACCCCCGAGAACCACCGGCCCCGAGCACAAAGAGGAGGGTCACGGCCCCAGAGGGACCAGCCCCCCCACCCCACGCAAAACCCACCCAATGAACTTCTCCGTGTCATCCCGGGCAGGATCTCGACCTGAGCAATCCCAATGCCTCTGTTCGCCCGCGGGAGTCCAGGAACCCCCCACGGAACAGCCCCGCCCGCCCTCACCCGGTGCTTCCCGGAGACTCACGTCGAAGCGGCCGCTCTTGCCCTGGATGGCCCGGACCCGCCCGAAGAGCGCTTCCAGCCGCCCCTCCACGTCGCCACACGCCAACCTGCGGGACACAGCGCGTCAGTGGCTGCCACCGCTCCGCCGCCTGCTTCCCCCCGGCCCGTCCCAGCCCACTCACACACGCAACGACGGAGTCGCCATCGCAGAGCCGCTCAACGTGGAGACCCGCGGCAGCTCCCAGACCCCGCCGCTTCCGGGTGCACCGCCCAAAGCCCTCCCGCCGTCACTTCCGGGTGCCGGGTGCACCGCCCAAAGAGCTCCGGTCGCCGCTGCGGGGAGAACGGCGGTGGCAGGGACATCTTGCGTTTTCCTCCGGACACAGCGCCTTCCCGAGGACTGGAGAAGAGCAGATGTTGACCCTCTCCTCCAGAAGGAGGGTCTGGGGAGTTGCCGGCCAGATGGGCCTCACTGCGGTTTCTGGGAAGGGTATGGAGCAACCAAACTTCCCTGGAAACCCTTTCCAGGCGCGTGAGTGACAGGAAGGTGATGAGAAGCAGTCTGTGTGCATTGACCAAGGGGGAGTTGTGCTTTCCCAGCCTGAGTGCTTTCTACAGCGTGGTGACCACGTGCACCTTCAGGCAGTTGGCAGGTGGTACAAAACTGGGAGGAGAGGCTGAGGCACCAGAGGGTCATGCTGCCATCCAAAGAGACCTCGACAGGCTGGAGAATTGGGCTGAGAGGAACCTTGTGACGTTCAACCAAGCCTTTCCCCTGGCGAAATGCTGCTCCATGTACCAGGGCATGCTGGGGGCTGACTGATTGGAAAGCAGCTCTGCAGAGATGGACGAGGGCAACAAATCAGATATTATATAAGATGATAAGAGAAATAAGAGATTTCACCTTGACAGAATTTTATTACAGTGAGAGCAATCATTCACTGGAACAACCTCCCCAGGGAAGTAGTGGAGGCCCCATTGCTGGAGAGCTTCAAGATGCAACTGGACAGCGTGCGAGACAGTTTCATCCAGGCTCCCTTTTCCACAAGAGGTCGGGCCAGGTGATCTTTGGGGTCCCTTTCAATCTGAGCTCCTCTGTGATCTATGGCTGTGAGACAGAGTAGTGGGCTAACTGGTGAGATGGCTCTTGGATTGACATAAGGACAGTTCAATGCAGAATCTACTCAATGCTTCCCATTGACAGGCTGATGTTGAGCCACTTCCTGTGAAGTGGGGCCTCAGCACACACAATGCTTCCTTGGGAAGACCAATGCCATCTCCACAAATGTCCCTCCATCCTTTTTTCTTCAGCTGCTGCTGGGGAAGGCTGGCTCTGACTGCCCACTGGACACTGTGAGGAGGGCTGCATTACCTCTCCTATGAGGACAGGCTGAGAAAGTTGGGGTTCTTCAGCCTGGAGAAGAGAAGACTCCGGAGAGTCTCCTCTCTGAGGAGAGACCTCATTGTGGCCTTCCAGTATCTGAAGGCGGCCCACAAGAAAGCTGGGGAGGGGCTTTTACAAAGGCTTGTAGTGATAGGACGAGGGGCAATGGCTTCAGACTGGAGGAGAGGAGATTTAGATGAGATGTAAGGAAAAAAATCTTCACTCTGAGGGTGGTGAGACACTGGCACAGGTTGCCCGGCGGGTTTGTAGATGCCCCAACACGAGGTGTTCAAAACCAGGTTGGATGGGGCTTTGAGCAACCTGGTCTAGTGGGAGGTCTCCCTGCCCATGGCAGGGGGGATGGAACTAGATGATCTTTGTGGCCCCTTCCAACCCAAACCATTCTATGATTCTAGTGGGTGAGTGCCTGGAGGTGTCGGTGTATGTGTGTGCTGGCTGAGGGGTGTGTATGGCTCTGACCGTGTGTGAATGCAGAGTTTATGGGGCTCTGTGTCCATCAGCATGTCTGTGTGTGTGAGAGTGGCATATGGAGCTTTGTTTGTGTGTCTGTTGTCTGAGAGGGAACAATGAGGCCCATTTTGATCAGTGTGCCAACGAGCGGTGTGCACATGCCTACAGGGGGGTGGACTGCTCTCTCTCATTCCCCTGAGGGCAGAAGATACCACATCCCTCTCCTCAGCAACATACCCCATGCTGACTGCTGCCACTGGGCCAAGTCCTGAAACCCACAGTTCCTAAGAGGAGGCCAGAGGAAGGAAGATCCCCTCTGGATGAGGGGATCAAGCGCTCCCTTAGTAAGTTCGCAGATAACACTAAAGAGAGTGGAAGTGTGGATCTGCTTGAGGGTAGGGAGGCTCTGCAGAGGGATCTAGACAGACTAGATCAATGGAGGAAGACCAATTGTATGAGTTTCAATAAGCCCAAATGCCAGGTTCTGCACTTGGGCCACAATCCCTGGCAATGCTACAGGCTTGGGGAGGAGTGGCTGAAAAGCTGCTCAGCAGGGAGGGAGCTGGGGGTGTTAGCTGACAGCCGGCTGAAGAGTGTGTGCCCAGGTGTCCAAGAAGGCCAAAAGCATCCTGGCGTGTATCAGGAATAGTGTGGCTAGTAGGACCAGGGGAATGATTGTCCCTCTATACATGGCACTGGTGAGGCCATCTCAAATACTGTGTTCATTTTTGGGCACCTCAACACAAAAAGGACATTGAGGGGCTGGAGTGTGTCCAGAGAAGGACAGCAAAGCTGGGGAAGGGTCTAGAGCACAAGTCTTGTAAAAAGCAGCTGAAGGATCTGGGGTTGTTTAGCCTGGAGAAAAGGGGGCTTGGGGGAGACCTTCTTGCTTTCTACAACTCCCTGACAGGAGGCTGGAGCCAGGTGGGTGTTGATCTCTTCTGCCAAGGAACAAGTGACAGGACAAGAGAGAATTACCTGAAGTTGCACCAGGGGAGGTTTAGGTTGGATGCTAGGAAGGATTTCTTTACTGAAAGGGTTTTCAGGCATTGGAACAGGTTGCTCCTGTGGTGACAGTGGTGGAGTCCCCATCCCTGGAGGGATTTAAGAGTCGTGTAGGCATAGTGCTTGGGGATACGGTTTAGTCGAGGACTTGTCAGTGTGAGGTTAATGACTGGACTCAATGATCTTAAGGGTCTTTTCCAATCTAGGCAATTCTGTGATTCTGTGAGCTGTTAAAAATGGAAGCAAAAGTCTGGAGTATTGCCTTGCCAAGCCAATCTTCTGCTTCTCTGCCGTCCAAAACAGGAGGTCTACAGCTGCGGCAAGCATACTGAAATTCTGTAGCTGCACAGCTTCTTTGGGCCCCCATGTTCTGATGGAGCTCTGTCAGGCATACCTGACTGTCCAACATCCAGTGGGGATGAGACAGTGCCCTGAAGTGCCATCCCAGGGGGAGATGGAGGCCAGACTGCTCAGGACCTCCTAGGAAAGGCGGGGAGTTGGAGTAAATGTGAGCTGTGTGGGCCACCAGATTTTGGCCTGGCATGCATGTGGGGTTGTGGTCCCCACCCTCCTCACAAGATCAGTGTTCCTATGTGTGCTGGGTCTTCCAGGGGTTGAGCTAATTCTCTTTACAACAGCCCGTATGCTGGGTTTTGAATTTGTGAACAAAACAGTGTTCTGGTGCTCTAGTGCAGTCCCCCTGTCACTCAAAGCCCACAGATGTCTCCTTGGTGTGCTGGACGCCGCTTTCACGAGCCCAGCACTGCTCAACAGAATGTTGAGGGCACCAGAGTGAGTGTATTGATCTGTTCCACTGGATCCAAATCACTCTCTTGGTCTGGGTGTTGGTATGGTCTGTGGTGATATCTGTGCATCTATATATATGCCAGAACTGTCCAGCCTGGAGAAGATTTGGCTGTAGGAGGTCCTACCCAGGTAAGGTGGGATCTCAGCAGTGGCAGTGACAGGACAAGAGGCGCCGGCCCCAAACCTAGACACAGAGTGACTTTGGAAGACACTGATTTTATTGCGGGAGTGACTGAGGCTCCTCAGGGAGGTTCTGGGATCTCTAATTGCAGAGGGATAGGAGTCCACCTGGATGAGGCTACAGTGGTGTCCTTGAGGCTTCCCTGAGCCCCATAGCTCCTCTTGAAAGGCCCTGCTTCCCCCCGGGTCTCCCAGGAGCCCTCCCGAGCACCCCAGAACCTCTGCAGCCCCCTCCAGGACCCTTCTGCGCTGCCTCAGGACCCCATGAAGATCCCAGCTGAACCCCAGGGACTCTCCTGAGCCCCTCAACACCCCATGAAGGTCCTTGCTGATCCCCAGAGACCCTCCCAACCCCCCCCCAGGACTCAGAAAGGGAGCAGCAAGTAACTTTAGGGGCTCAGCATTTCCCCCAGGCCAGCATATAGAGGCGGTGGGCAGCATCACACAGCCGCCCACGGTACTCAAGGTTGCGGTGCAGCCCCGGGGGGACAGGTGCCAGCCCCTCTCGCAGCCCCCAGCACCCAGCGGCGATGGTCCCTGTCGAATCGTTGTCTCCACCATGCAGCACTCCCCTGGCGCACAGGTCCTTCCAGCATCCACCAGCTGCCAGCAGGGCTTCCAAGGCCACCATGGGCGCGTCATGGCCACTGCGCCCTGCCCACCCGTCCAGTGCCCAAGCTAGATATGACACATCCCGCTCGGCCGGTGACGGGAGGGATGGCACCTGCGGTGGGCCATGACCCTCCAGAAGCCCGCGGGATTCCAGGTACCTGCAGGGACATGGGGACACTGAGGGAACGCTGGAGACATGGGGACATTGGGGTCACCATGGGGATATTGGGGTCAGCAATGACATTAGGGTCAACAGGGACACTTGGAGATGGGGACGCTGGAGTCACCAGGTGCATTGGTATCACTGGGGGGCATTGGAGTAATCAGTGACAATGGGCTAACTGGTGACACTGGGGGTCACCGGGCTCTCCAGCAGCCCCTGTGACACAGGTTACCTGTGCGGACACTGGGAACTATCTGGAGACCTTGGGGCACCATGGCAGTGGATGCAATGGGGACACCAGTGACCCCAGGGAAAGCAAGAGCACAAGGGACCCTGAGGCCAGTGGGGGTGTGGAGGGGCCCTGGGCCACAAGCTGAGGGTTGCAGCGCTGGCACGGACACTGGGGACATGGGAACACCAGGTGCATCAGGGACAAGATGGGCCTGGGCACAGGCACCAGGATCAGCAATGACACCAGCAACAGTGGGGCAGGGGACACTGGGGACATCTGGGCACTGGGGCAGAGCAGTGACACCAGTGTAGTGCCTTGCCAGGACTTTGGTGCTCTAAGCTCCTCCCTGTATCCTCACCAACCCCTCCCAGTGACCCCACAGAACCCCCTCACCGGTGCCAGGCATCCCTGAAGAAGGGCCAGGCAGCAGCGTTGTCCCCCACAGCAACCCCGGCACTCTCCACGTAGTCCCATGCGAGGGGCAGGACCCGCAGCAGCTCGGCCCCCCAGCGCTCCGGGGGCTCTCCCCGAGCCCCCAGTGCCCCGAAGAGGGCCACCGCCAGTGCCCCAAGGTACCCTGAGGGGACAAGGGATTCAGGGGGGTCCAGTGTCCCCTCCTCTCCTGTCCTCCCCCCAGCTGGCACCTACCAGTGGGGTGGTGGTGGGTCATGCGCCCACTCTCGATGCTCACTTGGATCAGTGTTGGCAACTCCCAGGCGTGCGGGTACCTGCATTGGCATTTGCCTCTTCCTGTCCCCTGTCCCTGTCTCCCTAGCCTTGTTCCTATTCCATTCCTAACACTGTTGTCCCGGTTGTCCTTGTCCACACTGTCCCCATCACCCTTGGCCCCACCACCTCCATGCCCCCCTCTCATCTGCTCTGTGACCCCTATGTCCCCTCCTCCCTATTGCTGTCCCCTAGGGCTCCCAGTCCCACCTCCTCCAGGTCAGCCATCCCCAGTCCCACCATCCCCACTGCCCCTAGACTTACAGCTCCAGCACTGCCATATCCCCGAGCCCCTGTCCTTGTCTTCTCCAAGTCCAACACCCCCATGTCCCCATCTCCCTCTGCCCTCTTATTCCCCTGCCTCTTACATGCTCATATCCCACCTATGCCATCTCCATTACCTCATGTTCCCTTCCCTCCAGCTGACACCTCTATGTCCCCATCCTCCCCCTCACCCACCCAGCTCTGACATCTCTGTCCCACCCCATCCACATGTCCCCCCTTGTCCCCATCCCCTCCACCTCCATTCTTTGCTGCGTCCCTGTCCCTACCTGAGGCCTATGGCCAGGCTACGCATGGCAGCCCCGCAGCCGGTGCCCTTGGGGTTGAAGGGGATGCGATAGCCCTCAGGCTCTCCAGGCCGCAGTTGTGAGGTCCCTGGTGGGATCGGGGGTGTGAGACTCCCCTGGCACCCCCTGACTCCCTCCAGACCCTTGGACCCCACTCACCCAGGATGCTGGTGGGACCCGGCTTGCGGCCCTCCATGTCACTCATGGCGGCCACGTAGCGGCGAGCCAGCTCCTGCAACAGTGCTTCTCCCTGCAGGCCTGGGAGCAGTTAGTGAGGACCCCACCCCAGCCACCCAAAGTGGAGGGGAGGGAGAGGCCCCATGCGCCCCCCAAAACTGAAGGGGAAGAGGAAGATGCCCACATTGCACCACCCCTAAGTGGTGGGAAAAGAGAACCCTGCCTCATAGATAACCCAAAAGTGAAGGGGAAGAATGACACCCCCCCCCACGGACCCCCAAAAGTGGAGGGAAAAGGGGAAACCCACCCTGGAACCCCAAAACTAGAGGGGAAGGGTGACACCGCCCCCAACTGGAGGGGAAGTAGGACAACATCCATGAACACAGCAAAACTCAGGAGAAATGAGGAATCCTCCTGAGCACCACAAATTGGATGGGAAAGGGGTAACCCTCCTCCCAGACCTCCCAAATTGGGAGGGTGAAATGCCCCCTCCCCCCCAGCACCAAGTATGGGAGGAAACAGAACACAAATTCCCACAAACTGTGGGGAAAAGTAGGACCCATCCTGAGGGGAATTTTTTTTGGGGGGAAATAGGGAGCCTCACGGAAGCCTGTAATGGGGGAGTGGAATTAGGATGCTCCCAACCCCCTCCAGGGCTGGGTGGAGAACCCCAAAAGCCCCTCAATGGGACGCTCCAGTTTGTGTCAGTGATATAGCACGGACTCCTGAACCCCCTCAGAACCCCCCACAGCAACACAGAGGTATAACAAGGACCCTCAAGCCTCCATAGGGACCCCCCCAGACAGCCCAGGGTTATAACAAGGACCCCCATCACCACCCCCAGACCCCCAAAATGAAGCCCAAGGCATGCCAGGGAACCCCCCATGCAGCTCAGGTGTACAACAGGGATACTCCACCCGCCTAGAATGCTCCACTGTGGACCTGGGGTACCATGGGGATGCCCTGGGGACCCTCCCTGTGCTATGGGGGAGCAATAATGGAGACCACTGCTGCCTCCCTACCACCCCACCACCTGTGGCCAGGCCTTCAGCAGTTGCGAGGTGGAGGATGGTGTCATCGCTGACAGGCCACTCGGGAGGCTCAAGGGTGATGGCCTCCAGCCCCCCCAGCTCCGCCAACTCGGCATGGATCTGGGGTCCTGAGGTGCAGTACTCCCAGCGAGCACCTCGGTACCCAAGCGCGTCCCCCACCCCACTCAGCACCATGGCCGCTTCATAGGCTTCCACCGACGGCACTCTGGGGGGGAAAAGGGGAGCTTCAGGGGGGTGCCAGCAGTGGGGGGTACGCCAGGAACCCCCGGGAGCACTAACCTCTCCTCCATTGCAGCAGCAGCTGGGAATGCCCATCAGGTTCTGGGCACACGGCCAGCGCTGGCCAGTGGCCCTTAAGGAGGACAAGGACACCCCAGGGTTTGGGAGGAGGAGGACAGGAGCACTGTCTGCATGGCAGTGGTGAGGGATCCTAGGACCTCTGTCCCTGGGGGGGTGGCACAGAGGGGAAAGGCTCCAGGGGGGACAAAAGGTACTGAGAGAGGACACCCAGAGGGACATGGAGGGACCCTTTTGGCACCCAAAGGGACCTGAGGGTGGCATCCAAAGGGGCAAACAGGCACATGGGGAGCAGTCAGAAGGGCCAGGAGGGTACTCCGATGGGACATCCAGGCCTCAAAAGGATTTGAGGCATAGAGGGATGGGTTTTAGCGAGCCCTATGGGAAGGCAGTGACAGGGAAAAAAGGAACATCCCTAAGGACAAATGTTTCTGTCAAATATTTTCCCATATTTATTTCACTGGGATGGGCAGAAATGTGGCGCCAAGCCATCTGTTGGGCTGAGATCCCACAAAACTGTTACCTGGGTCCCACCAGCATAGGACAGCGATATGCAGCCCTGCCCTGACATCTGGCATCAGATCCGACCTAAAACCGCCATGATTTGCTAGTCAAAAATAATAAAATTAATGTTTGGTGGTGGGCAGTGAGTAGTTAAAAGATCGTCCTTAAATTTCAGAGCCTTAATTACAGAGCCAAGCAGCAAAGCCTTGAACAGGCCCCATGCAATTCCCAGAAAAGTACAACTCCTGGCTCCCCAGAACCAGGTTTTCATCATTTTTTTGGGCCCAAATTATGCCAAACATGACATGAATCTTTGATCTGTTGGTAAAAGTCCTAGGGGGGCCGACGGAAAGGTCAAAGGTAGTTAGTACTAAAATAGGATAATAATGAGGTTTAAATTCATTGTCCATTTGGAAAACAAAAGTTGTTGCACAAAAAACACCCCACCCAATTTTTTTGACATGGTTTTGGTTGGACTTTCCTGGTTTCAGGTGGGATCGAGTTAATTTCCTTCCTGGTCATTGGCACAGTACGGTGCTTTGGATTTAGTGTGAGAATAATGTTAGTAACATTCTGATGTTTTAGTTGTTGCTAAGTAGCACTTAGCCTACATGCCAGAATTTCAGTTTCCCATGCTCTGCCAGCAAGGAGGGAAACAAGAAGCTGGGAGGAGGCATGGCCAGGAGAGCTGACCCAAACCGGCCAAGTGGATGATGGTCCACACCATAGAACATCAGGCTCAGTTTGGGCACCCCAAGCCCCATGGGTCACTGGTGCAGGGAAAGCCCAAAAACCCGGTGGGTGACAGCTATGACAGGCATACAGAACCTGAAACCCCAGGAGTCAGTGCCAGGACAGGGGCAGGAAACATCCAAACTCTTCAGGTAAGGACCAGGCCAGGCACAGGGTACCTCCAAATTCCATGAGTCTTGGCTACAACAGGCAGGGAAGGGCACTACGAACCTATGGGTGATGACCATGACAGGGCAAGGCACCAACAAAGCCCAATGGAGAGGGTCAGAACAAAGGCCAAGAACCCCAAAACTCCACAGGTAATGGCCCAAACAGGCCCAGGGCATACCAACCTAGTGCATGAGGTCCAGAACATGAGCAGGGCACCCTCAAGCCAAGTTGGTCATGAAAAGAGGTGGCCAGGAACCCCCAGATCTCAAGATTGAGGGACAGGACAGGGGCAAGGATCCTCAAAACATCTCAGATCAGAGCCAGCGCAGGGCTGGCACTTGTACCCCCAGATTGCACTTGTAGCAGCCAAGACGGGGTAGAGAAACCCAAACCTTGCAGGTCAGAGTCATGACAGGGACAAGGCAACTTGAAATCCCCATGGGTCATGGCCAGGTCAGGGGCAGGGAGCCCCAAACCCCGTGGATCATAGCCAATACAGGTGCTGAGCACACCCAAAAGACTGTGGATCAGGGCCAGGACAGAGACAGGGAAACCCAGAACTCCACGGGGCAAGCAAAAAAAATCATGGGTCAGGTCCAGGAAAGGAGCAGGGCACCCCCAAAGAACACAAGGCAGGAGAAGGCAAGAGAAGAGACAGAGCACCTTCAAATCCTAGAATGGTTTGCCTTGGAAGGCACCTCTAAGATCATCTAGTTCCAATCCCCCTGCCATGGCAGGAACATCTCCCACTAGACCAGGTTGCTCAAAGCTCCATCCAACCTGGCCTTGAACACATCTAGGGATGGAGCATCCAACAACCCCTGGGCAACCTGTTCTAGCGTCTTACCACCCTCAGAGTGAAGAATTCCCCTGTGTCATGGTCAGGACAGGGGCAGAGCCTTCACATGCCAGAGCTAGGACAGGGGCAGAACACCCCAAATCCCATGTGTCAGGGCCAGGGCAGAGGAATGGCACCACAAACTCCCTGGGTTAGGGCCAAGACAGGGGCAGAGTACCCCCAAGTGTACCACCAACAGATTTGATGCATTTTGATGTTTCTTGTGGTTTAGTCAATTATCATGGACCTTATAAAGAGTGATCTTGGACTGTAGCCAGCATCTCTCCTGAGTGATGTGTCTCCCAGGCACAAACTGTGTGAAAAGACCACGGTGAAGTGAGACTCCTCCAGACTCAATTAGTGTCTGTTGGGAAGGCTGAAGGATTGTATTTACTCTAAACTTGAGAACCATGGAATCATAGAATGGTTTGGTTTGAAAGGGACCTTCCAAGGTCATCTTAGCCCAGCCCTCCTGCAGTCAGCAGGAATGTCTCTTACTAGATCAGGTTGCTCAGAGCCCCATCAAGCCTGGCCTTGAACGCCTTCAGGGATGGGGCCTCCACCACCTCTCTGGGCAACCTGTGTGTGGTGGTTCAGTAAAGCTGTGGTGGTTCGGTCCCTGCTGGGAGCCGAGCCACACGTGACCGCTGCCGCTGCCCCCCACCTCGGACAAAGGGAAAGGCAGGAGTGCCTGAGAATGCCTTTTTGGGTTGAGGTAAGGAGAGTTTAATGCAATGACACATAAGAAACAATCACAGTTACAAAAGCAATGACAACAGTGAGAAAAACAATGTACAAAATAATTGATACCGTGTGGACAAACAGACAGAGCCGATCGGACCGGCTGCACGCTGTGAGTCACACTGTGGAACCGGAAGTGGCCCCGGGCATGATGTCAGCATGGTATGGAATAGCCTGGCTGCACCAAATTAACCCTGTCCTGGCCAAACCAGGACACTGTGCTAGTGTTCCACCACCCTCATAGTAAAGAACTTCTTCACAATGTCTAATGTAAATTTATTCTTCTCTAGTTTAAAACCATTACCCCTTGTCCTATCACTACAAGCCCTTGTAAAAAGTCCCTCCCCAGCTTTCTTGTTGGAAGAAAGGTACTGGAAGGCCACTATAAGGTCCTCTTGGAGCCTTTTCTTCTCCAGGCTGAACAACCCCACTTCTCTCAGCGTGTCTTTGTAGGAGAGGTGCTCCAGCCCTCTAATCATTTTTGTGGCCCTCCCCTGGACCTGCTCCATCAGGTCCATGTGCTTCTTGTTTGGAAGGATCCAGAGCTGGACGCAGAGCTCCAGGTGAGGTCTCACCAGAGCAGAGTAGAGGGGCAAAATCGCCTCTCTCAATCTGCTGGCCACGCTTCTTTAGATGCAGCCCAGGATGCGATTGGCCTTCTGAGCTGCAAGTGCACATTGTTGGCTCATGTCCAGCTTTTTGTCCACCAGCACCCCCAAGTCCTTTCCTGCAGGGCTGCTATCACATCATCCCCCAGCCTGTATTGATAGTGAGGACTGCCCTGACCCAGGTGCAGGACGTTGCACTTTGCCCTGTTGAACCTCATGAGGTTCACATGGGCACACTTCTCAAGTTTGTCTAGGTCCGTCTAGATGACATCCTGGTACCAGTCAGCTTGGTGTCATCTGCAAACTTGCTGAGGGTGCACTCAATCCCACTGTCTATATAATTGATAAAGATATTAAACAGCACTGGTCAGAACTCAGAAGCGGTCACAGGAGAAAATTATAACTGTAGGCTAGGTTCCTTGATCCACCTCAGCTCCACTGGACCCCTGCAGCTACCCCAGCACCAGCACCTCTCCTGAGGCCTCTCCTGCAGCACCAGGTGCCCCTGGGCATGATTGATCCTCTGTTAACAAAGGTGCTTGACTGTCAGCTAGTCTGAGCTCACAGAGCTGCACCACCTGTTGTATCTGCACATGATCCAGCTCCCACAGGCAGCTCAAAGGTGTCCAGAGCCATGGGCAACATGAGCGCTGCAACATCTACTACATCTGTAACATGTTTTGGTCCCAGCAAGATACTCATGACCTCTATTTGACCTTGGTCTAACAGGGAGCGTCCCAAAGCCATGCACAAATGGAGCTCCACAAGCTTCCACACTGGCTGGCTGAGTGCTGTGCCCCAAATTCAATCCTGCAACCTTGCCCAGACAGGTCAAAGGTGCCTGCAGCAGTGGACAATGGAAGTACCACAACTTCTGTAACATGTCATGGTCCCGTAAGCAGCAGGACACAACACATAGGCATAGGAAAGGGGACTTCTGCAACAATTACCATAGCTGTACCACATCATCATCTGAGAGACAGCTAGAAGGTGCTTACAGTTGTGGTAAAGGCAGAGCTGCACCCTCCCACTGTATCTCTACACAAACCAGGTCCTATAGGCAGCGCCCACTGTATCTGTACCCCATCCAAGCCCCACAGGGAGCTCAAAGGTGACCACGGCTGTAAAGAATGGGAGCGTCAAAACACCCACCTCCTCTGTAACGTGTCATGGTCCTACAAGCTGCTGAAAAAAACACACCACCATGGAGAAACGGGTGTCCACCACACATGCCATATCTGTTCCCAATCATCTTCCTAAAAAGAACCTAAAGGTGCACCACAAGCAATCTGCTGTTTGTGACATGACCTGTTGGTCTTGAAGGCTTCTGCCACAATCTCATTTGCGGTTCAGCCCTTGGTTAGCCAGCTGAGAAGTTTGTGGAGCTCCCATTGCCCATGGCTTTGTGAAGCTCCTTTCAAGACCAGGAAGGGGCAGAGGCCAGGGCTATCTCAGGTGTCCTGTTGTGGTGGATTAATCTTGGCTGAGCACCAGGTGCCCACCAAGCCACTCTATCACCCCCCCTTTCCTTCCCCTCTCCCTCCTCAGCAGAGCAAAAAAAGAAAGGGGAGGAAAATAAGATGAGAAACAGAAAGTAGTTTAATAATAACAAAAGCAACAGCCAAGCAAATCCATGCGCGGAAGCAAAGGAGAACAAAGTTTTATTCTCCAGTTCCCATCGGCAGGCGATGTTTGGCCCCTCCCTGGGAAGCAGGGCTCCAAGACGCGTAGCGGTTGCTCTGCAGGACAACGGAACGGCCCCCCCTCCTCCTTCTCCCTAGCTTTATAGCTGAGCTGACGTCATATGGTCTGGAATATCCCTTTGGTCAGTTGGGGTCAGCTGTCCTGCTTGTGTCCCCTCCCAAGATCTTGCGGGGGTGAATGTTGGGAAGAGCTGTGTGATCCTTGCTCAGCAGCAGTCACAACATGGGTGTGTTATCAGCACCCTTCTAGCTCCCAGCACAAAACACTGCTGCTCTGTGGAAAACCAGCTCAGCCAGACCCACTACAAAAACTTACCCATTCATTTGAAAACTGAGGATGCTCATGAATATTGGAAGTATTCCCACTTCA
>VZZY01023031.1:1615-111547 GCA_013400335.1 Eurystomus gularis
ACTCGTCACCTTCTTCCATCTGGACATTGAGCCATTGACCATCACTCTCTGGATGCAACCAGCCAGCCAGTTCTTTATCCACTGCACAGTCTACCCATTGAACCCATAATTCTCCAACTTTGAGATAAGGATGTTGTGGGGGACTGTGTCACAGGCCTTGCATAAGTCCAGATAGATGACATCCATAGGTCTTCCCTTGTCGACTGATGCAGTCGCTTCATTGTAGAAGGCCACTAGGTTAGTCAGGCAGGACTTGCCCCTAGTAAATCCATGTTGACTACCTTGTATTACCTCCCTGTCTTCCATGTGTATATGTATATGTATATGTATATATATATATGTACATGTACATGTACATGTATATGTATATGTATATGTATATGTATAAAATAAATAATTGCAAGGATTTTGGATGATCCCAAAATGCGTCCAAGCATCAGTGGGCAAAATACAGTGAGAAAAAATTCTGAGGAGTTCCAGCTTCTGGCCCCTGCTCTAAGTACAAGGGTAACCTGGGGTTTAGCAAAACCCAAATTATCAACCCTTTAGGGTCTGGATGGATGGAAAACAGAGAAACCAGAGATGAGCAGAGAGAAGGCAATGGGCAGTGCCAGAGGCTGAGACCTCTTTTCCAGACAGGTCTCGCTTGCTTTCTCCTGCCATCCCTTTTGCCCACCTGCCACCACACTTTGCTCCAGCCACAAAATTTTCAAACAGAGAAAGGAACTTGTTATAGCACATTTTTAAAATTAATCTCTGTGTTGATGGCTCTGCTTGCTATGCCTTGCACATAGATATCTATAGTCAAGAAAAACTTAGCGTTAAAAATGTAGCGATGCTCAGGAAGCTGCTTCTAGTATTGTCTCTTCCTGGTATGCTGAATTCAGTGGAACTCTACTGACTTAGAATTATAGAATCCTTTAGGTTGGAAAAGACCTTTAAGATCATTGAGTCCAACCATTAACCCAGCACTGCCAAGTCTACCTGTAAACCATGTCCCTCAGCACCACACATCTACACGGCTTTTAAATCCCTCCAGGGATGGGGACTCCACCACTTCCCTGGGCAGCCTGGGCCAGGCCTTGACAACCCTTTCAGTGAGTGAATTTTTCCTAATATCCAATATTTCTTACATCCATCTGTCTCATCTATATGATACACAAACACACACAGAGAAAAATGAGGTAACATGCAAATAAATATGCTCCTAAACATCCCTTGTTCCTTGGTTTACTTTTTCACTCTGTGTTTGTTCAAAGAAATTAATCAGAAGCTAATAAACAAATAGACCTATGCATTTTCATCATTTTGTTTTAAACCAAGCAGCAGCCATGCTTGCAGGGAGTGCTGACAGCTCATGTTCTACCTGAAGAACATTCACTGTCAGCTGTCATTACCAGGGCGTGCAGCTGGTTTAATTTAGGGTATTTATTGTGGGACACAACAGAGTCTAAAGCATGTATCAGTTGTAAACTGTTGTCCAAATCGCACTCTTTCTTCAACCAAAATTCCCTCTAATTTCCATGAGATATTAAAGAAAATAAAAACATTCATAAATGCAGCAGGTTTGGCCCTGCTTGTACTTATTTGTGCAAATGAAAAAAAGAAAAAAATATATACAACTTCCAATATATTTTCTTGTAAGTAACAATTCAATTCAATGTGTGTGAGGAAGGTAACCTTCCCGGACAGCTTTCCAGGTTTGCCGTAAGGAGCTCTGATCCCAGCTGCTGCAGCTCTCTGACAGCCTATCAGGTGATAGCCTCTGACAGACTATCACCACTTGTAAGACGAGCCCATAGTGCCAGCACAGAAGAAGGCAAGTGCTCTGTGTAACCTCACTTTCTGTAGTCAGGAGATTAATCATAAGAAGTTTGGCATTTCCTAAGTGGTGTACGGGCTAGACGGCATCATGTGATACTGGTCAGAGATAAACTTTAAGTATATCAGGGATTTAGTGAAGGTGGATTTAGTGGAAGGAAAATGTTTCACTTTAATGGTAAGCTGTAAGCAGAAGGTTCAGTAAAGTCCCAGAAAGGAAATAAGAACTGGAACCTTTGTGTCAGCAAACAGCATACAAGCACGCATTTATGTTATGTATTTGGCTAAATACTTAAGCCAAAGCAGTGCTTTTAGTTATAGCCGCTAATTCTCGGTAAATTCTGGGTGAAACAGAAAGCACAAAAGCACAAGTTCTTGCTGGGCTGCAACTCCAACCACGTCACCCCTCCCAATGCTACGAACACTGACAGACATAGCTATCAGTCTGGGATGGTAGTGGCAATTAGATGCGCTGGCAAGATTAGAGCGTACATGGACCAAAGGGGATGCAAAATGACCCCAAAGAGTGCTGCTTGGGTGCCATTCCCTTCAGGCGTGGATTTTGATATGAGCGCAGTGCTCCAGCTCTTCACTTGGCCTCAGTGACAGGTGTGTTGCAAGCGTCTGTGCAGCAGCCTCTGGGTCCTTTGGAAAGGCAGAGTGAGCTGTGCACCAGCTGAGGAAGGTGACTGTAAAAGGTTGCTTTGATGGAAAGCTGAGAGCTACAGCCAAGCTCCCAGAGCCTTGAGGGACAGGCTTTATTGACCTGTAGTCAGAAGTGGAGCAAGGAGATGCTGCACTTAGGTGAATATGGTTGCAAACTGTTGAGTTTAATGTGTAGGAGTAACTCAGCCTAATATAAAGGTTTTCATAAAGGAGAAATTGGTAGTTTTTCCTCCTCACTTATGTTCCAAACAAAGCAAAGACTCCCCCTTCAATTCCTGCATATAACAATTGTATTAATAATCATTATTATCTTGTGCTTTTGAAACAGATCTAATGCATTCTTAGTCTACTGAATGCTTGTAACTTCAGTGTACTATGTACAGTAGATGCTAAACAAATATAATGACACTATTCAATTTAAAGGGAATCTATTTCCTTTTTATAAAAATTAAAGTGAACCTTTAATTTCATTCAGCATTTTAGAATTCACAGGTACAATGCGGTGCCAGTGAAACTGAAGCTATAATTTAGCTCCCGGTTAACGCCAATAATCTTTCTGCAGTTGAATACTGCTGCACTAAATTGCAGATCCATCTCAAATGTTATGTGCCTTGAGATATTAGTTACTGCTATTGCAGAATATTCTGTTTATTCAAATAAGACTAAAACAAACATAAACTGTAGCATGAAAGGCTTGAAAATACTTATTTAGATAAATATTCATTGTTGGCTGCTATGCAGGATGTATAGTGAGAATTCAGATTACATAATAGCTTTTTGATTTATACACTATCTTGCCAGTTAAAACTCAAAAATGTAACTTTATAAATGCCCTTAATTTTATGTGTGAAATAGCAAGTGATATACTTAGCTGTCCACAGGGAACTTAATATGATTTAACAGTGAGAACATAAGCATAAACCTTTATATTTCTGCTAATCTAATTTTCATCTTTAATCTGCGGCTTACTGGAAAAGTTCTTTACAATATTTAACTGAACGACATTTTAAAGATCTTTATCATCATCAGCTGTAAAATCTATAGCAACAAGATTGTCACGTTAGTGTACCTGCTGCTCTACTACTGACTTTGTGGTATTTAGATACCGCGTCTCTCTTGGGAAACAGACATAGACACAATTTCCTGCAGAATCATAGAATCATATAATGGTTTTAGTTGGAAGGGACCTCAAAGATCATCTAGTTCCAACCCCGCTGCTGTGGGCAGGGACACCTCCCACTAGACCAGGTTGCTCAAGGCCCCATCCAGCCTGGTCTTGAACACCTCCAGGGATGGAGCATTCTCAACCCCTCTGAAGCCTTGGTTCTCACTGGTCTGAGACACAGAGGACAAATTAAAACAAAATAAGTATAAATCCTGTACCTAAAAACATTTTTTTTCACACAAAGGTGACATCCTGTTTCCCGTGTGTAAGGCTGTTATGGGCTAGCTTCAGCTGGAATAGTGCTGCCCTTGATGGAATTAACTGAGGGCATATCAGTCCAAAGTGAAGACAGACAAGATACACAAATAATCCATTTTTCCTCTCTGCTGTTAATGAGTGATTTTTAAAGTAATTGGACAAAAAGATTTTTCAAAAAAGTCTTTTTTAAAAAAGGTGTCATTTGGGGTTACTAATTGTTTTCCATAAACACTCTGATACATACTGACCTCTTGGTGTCATCTAGCATTTGTTAAGTACCTCATGTTTCTGAGTATTCAAAACTAGCGGCAATAATTTATACACAACAGAAGGGTTGAAATACTGCATCTGAACTGTGTAGGTGCTCCATGCATGAATCACAGACAATTTAATGCAGGATCCTTGCAAGGGCTGATGATTTAGATTAATTTTCATAAGCCTTAAGATGTTTGCATGCATACTCCAGATGGGAAATATTGAGTTTATATTAAAGCACAGGAGAAAAAAGAAACAACCAACTTTAAGAAATTGTAAAAGTTAAGAGAGATTTCAGCCCAAAAAGTGCTAAAGAATAAGGTGCGCGTTCCCTTTCAAATCTTGATCTTCTGCACTAACATGCATTTCATACATATTATTCTGGAAAAGACGGGTTAGTCCTGGAGACTGCCCTGTCTCAGGGCTGAGGCAGTGGCAGAGCTGGTGCAGTAAATGCAGTGGCGGTGGGGCAGGTCACGCTGGTGTCCAGATCCCACAGGAAGTCTGCAGAAAGGGCAGGAACCTCTCTGATCTCACTTCTCGCATCAAAAGAAGCCTACCACGTAGCATGGTTTTAAGGTGTTGCAGACACCCAGGTAGTCATAAAACCGAACCATTGTACCCACTCAGCCATACTCAAGTAATCTTGCATGGGGTCGCTGTGAAAAGTGCTGAGCATCTGCAAGTCACATTGGTACTGCAGAATTAAACTTGTTCAGGGGAGGAAAAGCAATTTTCAAACTTTAGATACAGTCCTTAATCATTCATTTAAAAAGCATTTCCACAGACATCAACTTGACAGTATTTAAATGAAAAAACTCTGAAAATCTCGTTTTCCAACAGAAAATGTTTTCAGGGATCGGCATTTCACATGTATAGAAAAACTTGCAGTAATCATATCCTGATGACAAGTCTAGGAGAGAATTTACATCTAATGGGAATGATCTAATTTATCTGCATATAGTAATACCCAGTGGCTATTGTGAACATTTCATTATCAAGGAAATTAAAGACAACACAAGAAAATTAATGTTTTAAGAGAAAGTCGTATGGTCCATTTAACTCTTCTTTTGACTGTCCACATAATGTAATAAGATAATTTGCTTCTTTTCATATGCCTGAGTAATAGAAATAACACTTTTCATAAATCATCTACAAAAGCTTTAAGAACAAAAGCAAGCTAGTCAGTATAAAGCTTTCAAATTACTTCTATATAAATGCATATCGTGTACTTCAGCAATCCCCTCTCTAGGAAAAAGCTCTTACACTGAATAATAACCTTCCTTCTCTTCTCCTTTCCATCTGTTTCTGTTTGGATATCAAACATCCTCACTGCACAACTGCACTATCCTCTGGTCGGAAGGGACTCAAAGGAAATTTTGTCACAAACTCACTATTAGGATGTGGAGATGGTGCCATGCTCTGAAAGCACGGCAAACAGTCCCCGCAGGAAGATGCCTTAATGCTCCATGGCTGGAGACCTGTAGGGAAGCGCTCGAAAGGTTTGCTGGTGAGCAGAGCCATTTCTCTTGTCTTACCTCCTTTTCTTCCAAGCACACTTTATAATTACAAATCCTGTAAAACAAAATCATTCTACCAAAAGGTTTTTGTAGTAGCAGTGAAGGAACAGGGCCTTAAAACAGAATGCCTCCTCCACACACCTGGGATGTGGCTAAAATGGCCTCCCTGCAGAAAAGGCCCTAGACATGGCATCCCAATGAGTTCTCCTGCTGTAGTCTCTCCTGATGAGGATGCTCAAGGTAGGATTTCAGATTAAGCCCAACCCTGCAGCACTTTAACTTAAACAAATGTATTTCAGAGCTCAGTATGGCCTGTGTCTATCAGCCTGGCCCCTCTTACCTGTGTCACTCCAGTTATTGAAGGGAGAAGCACAAATCAAAAAGGGATCAAAACGGCCAGGGGTTAGGTGGGGGCATTTAAACATCTAAAGATGCAGATAGGCACCTAATGAGATTTTAATGAGAGTGTGCTCATTCTGCTCCCTTGGAGATTTCTGAAATGACTCTAGACTTTTGGTATATTTTCAAATCTGTCTCCCCATTTCTTCCTATGTACCCAACAGCTTTGCTTTTCTCTTTCTGAGAGTGGGAGGACAAGGAAGCCCAGCATATCAATTTCCTTTCCTTCAATATTTGCATTCATGCCACCCAAAAATCCCTCCTCTGTACCTATTTGAAAGACACAATCATTCATGTGGATAGCTGAATTCCCCCTTACACTACTTTGCATTCACGCCTCGGATGCCTGGGGCCAGAAGGACATGCTGAATATGAGAGTATCAGTCTAGTCACAAAGCAAATATGGCGCAAGGGAGGATTAAGACAAGGCAGATGAACCTGCCTTTTCAGACTGGCAAACTTCACAGGCTCTCCTGAAATGCCAAAAGACTGAAGAATCTCACAGAGATTATTTGACTGATCTTCATGCCAGGGGGAAACTGAGTCACTGAACAAGTCCTGTTTTCAGAGTCGTTCTGGGAATACCATGGCTGAAAGCAAGATGTCCTCAGTCCTCCCAGTCCTTTAGTCTGATTACATCCATCTCTGTAACATGGCATCAGAAACATGCCAAGTACCTATGTGCATTATACACGCTCACATGCACATGTACCAAAAATAAGCTAATTCAAAAAGTGTATATTTAATTAGGATCCAGGAACTTAGTCTTATGGTTTTGGTACTGGAGAGGCCCTTTCCAAAAGAGAGTTACGCAGTCAGCTCTAGCGATGTCTCAGGGCCAAGGGATTTTTTACTACTTTGACAGATTATACTGCCTATGCTGGTAGGTATCAGCTGACAGATCTCAAGCCATATCGAATTGTTTTATCTTTTAAGTTTTGATGAAAAAGATCTTTAGATAACTTGTCTCCTAAAATGCTCCTCATTAGAGCTGCTTTTTTCAAATCTAATACTAAGTTATTAAGCAAGACAGAGTTTTCTGCTTTCCACAAATCAGTAATTATTCCTTTAGCTATGATTAGTGCTACATGGGGAAAAACTTTGTTTTAAAAAAGGCAGCACTCAACTCTTAACAGATATAGTGCACCATAAATGTAGCTTGAACTTGGAATAATGTGGAGATGTACTATTCTCCTGGGAGATCTGAGGATTTCCTCCTCATCTCATTTTAATTTATAGCACTGATATGCTATAACTGCTTTATCTGAAAATGGTTACGCACACCAAAGGTATTAGACACATACTAATACCCACCAAGAGGAAAGTCTTGAACATAACTGCAAATGCCAGAAGTATTTATAAAGTTATAACCTATATGAGAACACTAATTAGTTCCACAATTATTATTTGCATCCCTTCAAAGCTTTGGGAAAGTTTGCAAAACAAGCTGCTTTCCAGTGGATAGCACCACCATTCAAGTGACACAGGAGTACAGTATTAAGCTAGATTTCACCACGTCTACCACCAATTTACATTATTGTTTTCATCGGCATGTGTTAGCTCTGAGAGAGACAGTCAGATGTGGAGCCCAGCTACACTGGCTGGCACCATTCCTGCCTTGGCCTCCCCAAGGTTGGAAGAAAACCTTAGCCCAAATTTGCAGACGGAACTAAGTTTTGAAATTAACTCCAGGTTCAGGGTCAATGAACAATGAACAGAGAAAGAGATACAGTCAGGTATAAACTTCAGATATTCAAGACAAGTAAAATACTATTGCTATCAATTAAAATGATAGAACAGACTGTGTCTGTGTCACTAAATGTGAAGAGCGACATCAAAGCCCTTTCTGTGCCCATTGTCTCTCTGGACCAGCCTGTGGAGCTGCTGTTGGCACTCATGAGGCCCAGAGCACACACATTCTCCCTGCTCAGTCAAGGTGTGCTACCCAGGGCAAAAACAGCAAGGAAAAGGAATAATAAAGAGTTCACATGATTTGCTGAACTTGGAAAATTTCAATTAATTATGAAATTATATCATCTGGGAACTTGCAGCTCATGGACAATAATAATGGACCCATCAACTAATATTTTAATTTTGTGCACTTAGAGGCTTGCTCATGTCTGCAAACGGCTTTTCCAAGACCCAACTAGTGACATTTCCCACTTCCTCATCTAGTTTTCTCCTGTTGCTCCTGTTATGATTAAAAGCAGCAGGATTATATTTTTCTCAGTGGGAAATGTGTCACCTGCTGTTGAAAGGAAAGCAATTATTGTGTCCTCACTACATCTTGGGCCTATTTGTGCAGAGCTTTCGAGCTTAAAAACATAAACATGCTGCTCCGTGCCCGTGTAAGTGGTTAGGCACTTCGGAACCCCAGCTGGGATCCCCTGGATGTCACCTTCAGTGCCTGTTAAGCACAGGGAAAGACGCCAAACCTGAGTGCCTTTCCCGTAACTGTGTCTAATCAATGGAAAGTAAAAATGAATTATGTGCTCTTAGCTCCTGCACAGGACACCTCAAAACATTACGTTCTCCCTCTCCCTTCTCATTCCAGGAGTCAGACTATACTTTTCGGCTTTACTCAAGCAAGATTTATGTCTGCTCTGCATTTGTGCACTTGTTTTCACTGCTTTTGTGTGTTTTTATGTGACTGTAAACCTGTCTGACAAAGGGACAGGTATTTTATTTGCATGCTGTCAGTTGCTATTTCTCTGTGCAATCTCCTGTTATCAAACAGAAGAAGTCTTATAATCAAAATGGGAAATAAAGCAACTGGACATTTACATTTGCAGCTGGATTAAAAGCTCCAAGCTCTCAAAAAGTGTATTTACATATATGTATGTATACATACACATAGGCTGGGAGAGGACACGCTAGAGAGCAGCCCTGTGGAAAAAGACTTGGGGGTATTTGTAGCTGAAAAGCTGAACATGAGCCACCAATGCACAATGGCAGCCCAGAAGGCCAATTGCATCCTGGGCTGCCTCAACAGAAGCGTGGCCAGCAGATTGAGAGAGGTGATTCTGCCCCTCTGCTCTGCCCTGGTGACACCTCACCTGGAGCACTGCATCCAGCTCTGGAGTCCCCAGCACAAGAAGGACATGGACTTGCTGGAGCACGTCCAGAGGAGAGCCACAAAAAAGATCAGAGGGCTGGAGCACTTCTCCTATGAAGACAGGCTGAGACAGTTGGGGCTGTTGTGCCTGGAGAAGAGAAGGCTCCAGGGGTATCTTACAGTGACCTTCCAATACCTGAAAGGGGCCTATAAGAAGGCAGGGGAAGATCTGTTCACAAGGGTTTGTAGCGATGGGACAAGGGGTAATGGTTTTAAGGTAGAAAAGGGTTGATTTATGTTCGACATTAGGAAAAAGTTCCTTACTATGAGGGTGGTTGATCACAGGAACACATTGCCCAGAGAGGTGGTGGAGGCCCCATCCCTGGAGACATTCAAGGTCAGACTTGATGGGGATCTGAGCCACCTGGCCTAGTTAGAGATGTTCCTGCTTACTGTAGGGAGGCTGGACTAGATGGCCTTTAGAGGTCCCTTCCAACCCAATACATTCTATGATTCTGCATGAAAGGATGCATAGGTTCATGCTGAGAGATGGTAGCTTTTATTACACAGAGTTTGTTTCTGATGAGTCTATCACTATTTAGGTATTATTTTTTTTCCATAGAAGTGAAGAAAATTCATGAAAATACTTGAAAGGGAATTGACTGAATTTAAGAAAAATAATCTTACACTAATTATGAAAGGCAGTTTCTAACACTACTGATCACTGTCCTAGCATCTAGCAAGGTGGATCTAGAATCACTTCCAGGGAAAGGATCAGCAGCCTCAGTATCAGGCATCATTTCAGGTAACAGAAGAAAAGTGTTCTCAGTTTTTACTGCCACGTGATCTCATGATCTTCAACAGTCACGAAGATCTGTTTTCCCCAACATAAATTAAACAGTTACTTAATATTTAAAATAGGGATCATCTACGAACACATTTTGGAGGTACTGTCTATGTCACTGTGTATTTTGGAAGAAAATACACATTGATGCATATCCTCATTTCTAACAAAGCATGCAAATACAAGCTGAAAAGCCATTTTTTCATATGAAGCACTACATGGAGTGACCATATTTACAGAGAACTGCCCACAGGCTTTCTTCAAGTATTTGTCTTATTTTAACCATGTTGGATGGAGCACAAACGCCTAGTATCTGTTTACTCAGATAATAATTATACTGATACTTTTGCCATCTTCTATATCTTAGCAAAAATGGATATCTGAGCTTTACTGAACCCAGTTCATCTACTCCATTGGTCCTGTCTCTGATCATGGCTAGGCCCAGCTATTTCCGAAAAAGGTATATGAACCCCAGAAACAGAATAGAATAATTTAGGTTGAAAGGGACCTCAGAGTTATCTGGCGGGACCTCTCCATGCAAAGGAGGGTCAATTTCAAAGTTAGATGATATTAGAGAAGGTCATATCCAGACAAGTTTTGAATGTCCCCAAGAGTCCACAGCCTCTCTGGGCAACCCGTTTCAGTGTTTGATCACCCTAATAGTACACATTTTCTCCTAATATAAAACCAGATTTTGTCTTCAGGCAACTGTTGTTCATTGCTCATTCTTGCACTGCACACCTCCAAGAAGAGAATAGCTCCATCTTTCCCATTACCCTTCCCTTAGGTAGATGTAGACAACAATGACAGGCAATGTAGACAACAACTTCTCTTCATACTCCTGAACTAACCAGCTTTCTCGCCCTCTATGTCTGGTGTCCCAGGCCCAGCTTGGTGGGCAGCTCTGGATCAGCTCCAGCATCTCCAGAATCGACCAGTAAGGAACCACTGCGCAAGATGGACTCCTCTGGCTTCCCATCAGCTAGGCAGCTCCTTCTCTGAAGCAGACAGCTTCCTATTTATTTTTCAAAATGCCTATTTTATGTTAAGTAGCTGTGGATATACTTAGAGACATGTGAATGTCTAAATCCTAAATCTACATAGCTTCTGAAATCTGTGGTAAGTAATGTAATGGATGAATTATGTATTAAAATCTATAGTGTTTACAATATATTTTCTATCACATTTGTGTAAATCTTGGATAGAGCCAGCTGACATCAAAACATACACACATAAATTTTCAATGAATTCATGTAAGGGAAATTTTACCTCTGTGCAAGCTGGTGCTGAAGGGAGACATTCAGAGAATAGTATTCACATAATAAATTAAATAACTTCCCTAGTTCAAATACAGCATGCAGGCTGCTCCCTCAACAGCAACAGAGAACCAGTCACCTATTAATTTTGATGTTGAAATACTAATAGTTGTGGAGATACAAACACCATTCACTTGCTGGTAAAGTCTGGCAGGATTCAGAAAGGACCTGAAGTGCAACAATCCTTCTCCAGTTCTGAACGCTGCAGGTGACACATATTATCCTGCTACGCAGTGTACAGCTTACATTGTATCCTGCAACTTAGCATTTAAATTTAAATATGTAACATTAAAATATGCAAGGCAAGCTGCATGAAGTGTGCTAGACTTGTGGTGTTTGTTTAAAAAAACCTCCCAAATTCTATCCACGGTGTTGTGTATTACTGACAGCCTTTTCTCTGTTGTGTTTTACCACAAACATCCATGGTGTTCCGTGTACATTCAGTGTATACTTTCCCAAAGACACCAATTCTTGCTGGGCAAGAATTAAGTTGAGGTGAAGAAGGAAGATTGTGTAATAGAGTATATACAATATTGCACCAGCTTTTCACAAAATTAAATATTGTGCTTTAATATAGTTAATTACTAGGAAAGACAGATGCAAATTGCCATGCTGAAGACCAACGTTCTCTTCACCTAACTTCAGTGATCCTCATACGTTTTACTATAGAATTTCTGGACAGAAGCCCAGAAACAGATCAGTAAAAACCAGAGGGTACGCATCACAGATCATGTTTTCCTTCACATGATCTGCTAGAAACAAGAGCTTTTAGCATCTGGCCAAATTCACACACTCTGGCATATGCATAGGTAACTGTTCAAAATTGCAGCCCATGAACTAAAATGGTAGTTAACAGCCTGACCTATAAAAATCTTTCCTAAGCTGTGACTTCGAAAATAAATACAGCATATGGTCTTTGCTGAGACATACCAAAAGATTCAGTGATAATATAAACAAAACAAGGCTGGGTGCTTCCTTTCCAAATCATTTTGTACAAGAGTTGCCAAAATCTATAGCACATGGATGTATTTTATTTTTTCATTTCATTTCATTTCATTTCATTTCATTTCATTTCATTTCATTTATCTTCTGTGTTCTTTCTCTTTTCTTAAAACACTCTGGAAAAACTGACTTTTAATTCCAGATTCATTATTACACCCACTTTGATCAGGGATGCACAGCCATCTCAGTATACCCTGTGAAAGTTCATGAGGTTCATAATGGCTCTTGGAACAGCACTTTGTATCCTCTGTTTTCTAACTTCATATGACCTTCTAATGTCGAGTCATAACTAGTATCACAGTTATATCTACAACAGATTTGTACTAGGGACTACAGAAGATATATATTTTATTTATCTTCTTATTTCTCTTCTTTTCTCAGCTGTGGATAAAAATGCTGCCAGAGCACTAATCCTTTCTATATGGGCAGATGGTCGTTTGATGTATGTACTCATCTACAAACAACATTCAGAAATTCATTTGACTTTATCTACATTCATTATTTATTATTGGTCTCTCTTCATTTAACATCAAAAGTGCAAGTAAGAGGACTGCCACTCTTTATGGTAATTGTTCAGTTGATTACTCATGAATAATAACACTTAGCATTTATATAGTTCTTTACATCTCCAAATTACTTTATAAAGCTTTGTTCATAAAAAAGTCTTAGACTTCCTACCAGGACTTACCTTCTAGGAATAATGTCAAACCAAAAGGAAAAAAAACAAACCAGTGTTACAGTGTTATTTGTTAAATATTTAGAGGTTTGAAGTACCAAAGCACATGCTTTGACGGGTTTTGCATTTCAGTCTCATGTAATAAATTCTTCTCTTTTGTGTACATGGAAACAAGCAGGCTACAAAGGGGATGAGAAACAAGAGAGGGTGCAGGCAAGTATGATGTCACTGAAGATTAATTTATTGAAAGCTTTTATACCACATCTACTGTTACCTGACTGCCCAGTACAGGTCAAATATCAGAACAAATCTGCATGGTGGTCCTATGTAAGGCTAACTTCACCCACTTTTGGGGTGAAGACTAGTCATGGATAAACTGCACCTCTGTGGCTCTCCATACTGCTTGCTAAGAACCTGCTGCTGGCGTTTGGCAGATTTTTATTAACAGATTCAGGGTAATAATCTTCCAAATCAATGCCCCCCCACCCCCCCACCCCTCTAACTTACAGAGCTTCTTGCACGAGTTTTCTTTGTCTATGGCTGCAACAAAATGGCCATAAGTAATGAGACCAGGGACTCAAGAGTACGCTCACAAAGGTATAGATATTAACAGACTGTCGTAATAAGACGGGAAAAAAAAATTAAGCGTAACACTGGTGTGGCTGTGTAATTCAACGCAAGCGCTCCCTGAGGGATGCAGGTGCGTGGCTGGCAGCCTGAGACAGGGTGTCAAGGACTTTCCCTTTGCATTATTTCAAGCAAATGAAAAAATTTTTATCACCTCAGTGTATTTTGTAGGAGTTTTAAGCACGGAGTTTATCCAAAATGAGGTAAAAACCACTGTCTGTCTAAAGCAACCTATTCTTCTCTAGGCAGAGTGAACCAAATACAGGTTGTGTATCTAAATGGAATACAGTTTACTTGTAGATTTGTATGAGAATAGATTTTGCTGAAAAAAACAGGACTGCCCTGGAACTGGCCACTATGTCACAGAGCAGCGCATGGAAATATGTTCATGAAATAATCTGAGTGCTTTCTCTAGAGAATTTAACACATCTTCATGCCAAGAACAGATGCAGAACCAGATACATAAAGGGGCCAGTGCCTTTTTCGGTTGCTGGCCCACCACAGTCGCTGAGCCTGCCTTAGGTACATGTTGCTGGGTCTATGTGTTGTGACACATGTCAGGACTGGCTGTGCTCCTGCCAGCTCACATTAAGTACTAGGTGACTCTGCAGCTATTCTCTGCCTCTGAGCTGCATAGGAAAACTATTAAAATTTGTCTTCCATGCAACAGCTCACTTGAATGTTACTTATTGTTCAAGCATTTGCCAGGCTAAAAATTCAGGAAATGTAAAAAAGAAGTAATTTCATGATATTAGCTGTAAAATGAATGTTTTAACAATCGTAAAAACAATTGCAAGCTTCAAAATGTGCTATTTAAGTAAGGCAATTAAAAGCAATGGTCCCGTGTCAATGATCACTTCTAGGGGTTGAACGAAATAAATAAACCTATTAAAATAAGTAGATGTTTAACCTCAAATCATCACATGATGTTGCACATTATTGAGAACACTTCTGCTAGTTTGTAAATGGCAATATCATTGTGGTGTAATTTGTCATTAACTGTCCAGCAGAGATGCCAGTGATGTAAGGTAAAATGCAGCCTCATACCTGCCGCAAGAGTAGGCAGTCAGGGCTGCAGTTACATTACTTTATACAACCTTTCAACCCAGGGAATCTAGTTAGAATTTGAATTAAATGCAGATGCCACAATGTCACCAAACCACAATTTTCCCATGGTGACAAGCACAGGTATAGTATGTTATTACTAAGTGTTACAAGCAGACTGGGGGAGCGAATACAAAGGCGCTTCCTTACCTAACCTTCTTCCATATTGCTTTTTGTTTGTTTAGGACTAGTTGATAGGAAACCTGTTGGAAACTGCTACATGTAGCAAACAATCAGCCCCCCCAACAAACAGCAATATGTCCTTGCAGAACAGCTGTGAGATTATTTATATTATTCAAATATGTAATACAAATCAATGGCTAGGTTTTTTCACTCGGGCAACAAATTTGCCAGCGTATCCAACTGCTTCCAGAAATCTGTACATTACGATAAGTAATCTTGTTATTTTATGATGAAATTGGGTGCGTGCAAATACATGAATTTGTGTACATCTGTAGAAGCATTCATTCATAGAAACTTACAATTTTACAGCACCCTCCAAAACTGTGCACTAAACAAAGCCACCAACTGAATTTTGCGTAAGCAGTGAGTGATGTTGAAGTTTTCAGTCTGGGAATGGCAACTTGAAACATTTTAAATGACACTGATTTTCTGTTTCCTCTATATGTTACAAATGTCAGGGCTCATAAAGGCATCTCCAGTCAGATACTTAAACTTTGGAATTATAGAATGGTCACTTCCTTGAGATTAAAACCTCATTTCTTTCATTGCAATGGTCCTATAATGAGGAAGGAGTTAGGGGACCATAGCAACTGGAGATGCCTGCAATTTTAGGGTCATTTTTAGTCTGTGCAGGCAGATTCTTGTTCCATGTTAGCAGAAAACTGCAGAAACAGAAACACAAGTATGTGCAATCATTTGTAAGATCCAGACTCAATAAAGTTTTCTAAAGGAATATTTAATTTCCTAAAACTTAAAGATGTAAAGTTTTGGATACATTTCTGATCTTCTGTGCTTTACGCAGGTTTTATTGCCACAGTAGTTAGAGACATAAGTCTTCTTGTAAGGTTCTGAAGCACTTTAGCCAAAAGCTGTGAATGTTTCATTTCACCCTGATGGCTGTGTTAGGTTAAATATTAACATGCAATAAACCCCTGTGTTTAAAACAAATAGTAATTATTTAATTGATAAGAAATAATTCAAGTGTCTAATTTCTGTTTTGCTTGATGGAAAATTTGGTCATTGACTCCACTAACAGTAAAATGATTGAAACAAGACCAGTAGTGATAGTCATGCAATCCATCTGGACCACAAACACTTCCAAAAATCTACTTTACCAAAAATGTTTTGGTTAAATAAAAGTGGTTTCCTTTTTTAAATAACTATGCATTTCATCATTATTATAGTTGAAGTGGATGTATGAGATCTTTCACAACACAAGAAATTATGTAAATGAATGACCAGCCCATTTTAGCCACCTTGATATGATTATAGAATAAATTACGCAATGTATCAATTGCATTGTGACTTGCTGAAGAGTCTTGTACATTACAAAAATGACATATTTAGGCTCCTGTGCATTTTTTAGTTTCATTTTAAAAGAAGTCTCATGGGCTTCTGCTTAATAAAAAACAAATACATCGCTCTAGTTCTAAGTCATAAATAAGGCTGGGCTTGGGTCAGGGCTAGCAGAGGGATTGTAGACTCCAGAGGCAATGAAGAAATGCCAACGACTTTTGACATCCTGCAATTTTTGTGCATGACTTCATGTGGATGGGTGGGTGGGTTGGTGTGATTGCAAACAGTTGAACAAATTTCACTGGGAGCTCTGGGAGCTTCATAGGAGGTAATAAACTACAGGCATTCAGAAAGAAACACCAAAGGCACATCATTAAGATCTCAGGAGGAACTTTAAATTACCCAAGAGAGCCCCGTTACAAGTGAGCATACCATTCCAAACTGACCTCTTCTGAAAGGCTTTTAACCTCAGGCTGTCCCCAGACTTCCAAGCAGAATAACCTGACAGTTTTCTTTCTTCTTATATTCCCTAAGTATTATGTGCCGGATGATCTCTTCCCATTTCTTTTAAATAAAATGCATAAAAGATCATGATGGAGAGAGGACAGAGCTGGAAAAGTCTGGGTCTGTTTTCAGTAGTACTGACTACAGGTCTTTCAGAAGAACAAGGAGTCAGGGAAATCCCTGAGTCCCTTAAACAGCTATTCAGTTCCTTGCAGTGCTTGTGATAATTAAAAGGTTGCAATGAACTCAGCTCACCAATATATAGTGCACTGGTCTCTCCCTCCACCAGAACAAGAGCAGAGTGAACCGTAACCAATGCATCTAGGGCTACAGCAACTGGCTCCATCTGTGCTGTTGTCATCAAGGGAGTGGAGCTGAGGCTGGCAAAGAGTAGGTGGCTTGTTCCTATAAGCTCCCCTTCCTACAAGCTCTGTTGCTGACACTGGTGTGGGGTAGGTTTGGACTTTAGGTGGGAGGTGTCAGCATTCCTGGGCACTGGTTCATGCAGCCTTTCACTGAAGGCTAAAGATTTCAAGAAGCTCAAAAAGGCCTCAGGTTTCAGGAAAGAAATACGACCTTTCATAAAATCGAGGGGAAAATGTGGGGACAAGTGTTTGCCTGAGGATTACCTCAATCCTCTGCTGTCAGTTCCAGAAGCAAAGTCCATTATTACACCTCTGCTGCTGCCTTGAACAAGTTTCTACAGTGCAAATGAAACGATTCTTATTATCTGCCCACAATGGTGATTGATAGGTTTGTACTTTACAGGAACAGCTCACTGCTCTCAATTGCCTCATCACTGATTTTCTCTAGGCCATGCCTCTCCTGTCACACCACAGACAGAAAGCCTCCGTCCGCAAGGTTAGTCCAGATGCAATGACTTTTTCTGCTGCTGAAATAGCTGAAATCCTGTTACCTTCCCCTTGCTAGCTCTGCCATTTGCTCCCTGTGATGCACCCCACTGTGTTCCCACTGAGGGCTTGAGTTTTCATCAGGAAGGTAAAAACCCATCACAGAGGACGGAGCAGAGCGAGGATGAGATGGTGCGAGTCCCGCCAGTGCTGGGAGATGGGCCAGATCGGAACCGCACACCTGCTCAGGAAGAGGTGCTGGGCATGCACAGGGGTCAGTGGAAAATTGAGAGTGAGAGAACCCAAAGAGCTCATAGGGAAAAATGTGATTACATTTTTAAAAGCCACTAAAACTCAAAAGCCTGAACCCTATATATATATTTTAAAAAAAAAGAAAAGTAAAACTTTTGACTCCATGCCACTTAGGCTCAGAATTCCTTTCCCACTGATATGCCAAAATTAGAAACACATTTTCAAAGAAGGCCTAAGTCCCAAATAGACGTGTGGCCTTCAGAAAGGCAGCTCCGTCCCTACAGCCTTCTCATTTTCCTCTGAGCAGTCGTCTGTTTGGCCAATTAGATCCTGACTATTAAAAACCCAGTCACAAGGAAAATTGTATGATTCATATACAGTGGCTCTATACTTTTTCTCCCTCGCACAGAGCGAAATGCACACGCTAACACTAATCCATCTGCCTTAGGACACAGAAATACAGCCATCAGTTCCTCTGTCTGTCAAGCTCCCACCAAACTCTGCTTCCCTCCGAGTTGAAGCATGGTCATAATAAGAGCATGACAAATCGATCTTCTGCTGCAGCAAGTCCTGTGACGCTGCTCTAAGAGCAGTTTCGATTTGTTGGGAACAGGAGATTAAAGCAAATCTGAAGTTTAAAGATCAGATTGAATCACTCGCTGCATCTGCAATAACTGAGTGGTTCCTGACTGGGAAATGTGGGCTATTGTTTTCTTCAGCTACATCCACAAAATATCCAAAATAGCTTCTAAAGATTATAAACTCACATAATTAGTTACAGTTAATCAACATGTGAAAGGTTTGCGTTGTTCTGTGATCAGTAATTACCAGTTATTTCAGATTCACTCTTGTGACTGCTACTTGTCTGTGACTCATCTATGTGTGGTAAGCCAAGTTATCACACCGCAATAACAGTGCCTCAGAAGCGGCTCGGAGTCTGCTGACTTTCTGGGCTATAACAGTATCTGTTGGACCTCTTCTGCCTAAGAAAATAAAATTGTAAAGCTGTGTACTTCTTGGCACAGGAGCATTGCCTCTTGAGGAGCGAATAGCCCACATTCTGGAAGCTCCAACAGCACAAATGAACTGAAGAGTTTTTCTATGAAATTCTCAGAGATCATGCAGAGTGAGTGGCAGCAGATTGTATTGAACTTTGGGAGACCTCCTTGCAAGAGCATGTGGTTTGGCCCTTGTTCTCTCATCTGCTAGAAACTAAAAGCAGAAGAGAGAGGATGTGCTTAGCCTGCAAAGGGAGGGAGAGCTGACTTCCAGTTCAGAGAGCGAGCATACTGGGTGAGCTACAGATATTCTGACCCTTCTGCCTGGAATATGAATTAGTTTATGACTATAAACTATGGGGTTGGAGTTATGGAAATGGGACAGAAGGTTGAAAGTAGATCTCAGTGCAAAGCACTGCCCTCCAGAGCAAATGTGGTAACTGGAGTATGGGGAAATTGAAACCAATTTGGATCTCATTTATGCTCTTATAAATCTGGTTCTTTGTACTGATTCCCTCTGTCCACAATTTGCAATCAATATGAACTTCCTTGTAGCTTAAGTCAACAGACATGATGAAGAGGATGCAGAACACTGCAGCAGACCAGAGAGTTCCCTACACGCTGTCCGATTCCCACCTCTCTCTCTCCTCTTTGATCTACATTAACTTTCAAAAAATATAGAAATAGTGAAAGTTTCTGAAACCAAGTGTCAAGACCGCCAAGTCAAAATAGCATGTAGATGCCTTCAGAGAATGTCTTCTCTTTTGGCAGACCTGCTGAAAACTGTTTATCATAATTAGAACTACTAAGTAGCTTTATAACTAGTTTCCATATAAGGCAGTCATAATATTTGAAAAATAGCAAAATTCCTGTATGTTTTTTGAGCTCTGACATAAAATGACAGGAAACAAAATACATACATTATTTAAGCATACTATGAACAGAAATGAAGCATCAACACAAAACCAAATATAAAAAATAGAGAGGAATTTTTTGTTACGGTAAGTCTCAAAATGCTGCCTAAGACAAACATAAATATTTCCTTGGAAGAAAGTAACAACATTTTGTCCATCCTCAGCTTTGACAGCTCATTCTGAAGTATTTCAGGAACGTACATGAATGATTATGAAGGTTGTCTTAGATGGTTGCCTATTGCCCTGAAGAAAATGTTTATGACCTGAATAGATTAATTATGTTCTCCTCTTAAATATCATTCCTTCAGGACTAGTTACTGTTGAGTGTAAATGTGCCACTTTATATGCAAATAAAATGAACTGAGAGTGGAATAAAAAGTTTGGCATGTATCTACTGACAAATCATCTTATTATGTTTTATATTAGCAGACAGAACATCTTGTGGTATGAAATGTTAATAGAGTTCAACAGGATGCAGCACTTGCTTCCTTGTTTCTAGAAAATCTTAGTCAAACTTTCAATTATTTTGTTAGTCACCTTTGCTTCATTTGGACAGGATTTTAACTGAATAATAAGAAAAAGTGATACAGTGAATGCAAGAAAAATATCTAAAACCCATTAATACTGAATATTAGTAAAACTATTTAATATAAGTGACATAAATTAAAAATAGAAGCTAATGTAATCTTGGCCACTCCATAAAAGAGGATTCAAAACAATTAATTAGTGCAAGTCAATAGAATCAAACCCCAGAGAATTCTGTAATAAACCTTGCTTATAGTTAGCACAGCCCATCGTTAGATGGCCAAGGCTATTCCACTTCAGCACTACACGCTTCAGTCACACACGTGTTCGGCTATTCACGAGAAGAGGGAATCGCAAGACTTCAGTCCTTAGTCTTAGTTGTATGTCTGTGTATTGACTACAGTCCATCTACATGGCAACAGGCAACTGGTAATTCACAATTTTCAGATATTTTCAACAAAAAAAGGAAGTTGTTTGCACCTGCATTCACTATTTGTCAGTAGTCCAAGTAACTCTTTTATTACTACCTGCCTATAGTTGTTTAGCTTGTTACTCATTTTTATAGAAGAAGATGCTTTGGAGTTTGCCATGCCATGACATCTGTTTCTGAGGTCCCTAAAGTAACAGCTCACTGCCTGCCATCAGCCATAAGGAAAGTGAAGGTATTTATCAGTTCTTGGAAGATAAGACCAATGGTTTTTAAATACAGGAAAAATTCAGAAGAGCTGAAGAGGAAAAGATGTCTCTAGAAGATTGGAAAGTGTAAGGGCAGAGAAGTGTCTTGATTTGATTCTCACTGGGAGTTTCACAAGGGATTAAATAGTATTCAAATAAAAAAAAACCCAAGAAAACCATGTATTAGGAATCATGATCAGTTCTTGGTTTAACTTATCTATAAACTAAAGCAAGTGTCTTCAATAAGGCAAATTATCAATGTCAATGCATTAATGGGGTGACATACTAAAACCATCCCTGCTATCCTCATGATCTGCTGTTTGAGGAAGACAAGCTTGGAATGAAGTTGCATTGTTGCATAAAATATTAAATGTAAGAAGTTATCCACTTCTATGGCTTAATTTTTTTTCTGGATTGAAATAAGTCTTTGAATTTAAATAAAGCACCTACCATCAGTTGAATGGAAACAGCTGAATGAAATTTTATGGGTCAGTTTAGTATATCTTCTCCTCTCATATTTTTAGCCAAAATTTTAATTAATGTGATTATACCATATATACGTATGGCATTAGTCAAAATCAGCTGAAGTCAATGTCAAAGTATCTCACTGAGTTCAGAAGAGCCAGGTTAGATGTAGAGCTCTGGATCAGGCCATGATAATTAAAAGAAAATCACCATCAGAATGATTTAATCATAGATACGTCTTGACACAGGATTATTACCCTTGAAGCAGGAACTTAATTATTGAATCTGCTGCTGGGAATCCTCAAATACCATTGAAGCTGTAAGTACTTAGGGCCCCTGAGATGCCCCCACTTCTGAGATGGACCCACTCCAACAATGGGATCATTGGGTTCATCAGCACAGGAATACATAAACAGAATATATAATCTGTGTGTTGCATTTACACTGCTAATGTGTTTGCTAATGATACAGAACGATTACATTCACAAGTGGGTTAGCTGTTAATCCAGGATGCCATGCAAAGTAGTATGAGCATAGTAAGAAAGGAAAAACACTGCAATATGCATACAAAAATCCTTGTTCTCTCATCCTTTCCCTAAATTCATGTGCAGTTTTTAAAACAAAAGCTATGAAAAGGCCCTTCTTTCACCAGCAACCTGCTCATGTGGAAGGTATTGGCAATCTTTGATTCCAAAGAATGGATAGATAGATAAATAAGCACACAGATAGATAGATAGGTATAGATAAATATAGATAAATAAATAAAGATTATGACAAAACTCCCTATAATATTTTTAATCTCCTGTTAATCAATCCGTCAAAAAAAGACTGAAACAAAATTTGAAAAACTAAAAAAAAACAACCAAACCCTGCTGCATTTAGAACTTGCATGCCAAGTTACAGCTCAGAGATCATTTTCATAGCTGTAATAATCCTATGGAAGTGGGGTAAAACTGCTGCTGGCACTCCTCAAACTGTTGTGGCACTGTCAGGAACCCCTATATTATGAGGAGATATTTGAGCCCATCATCTCCAATTTCCAGATAACGTACTGACTTAATCACCACTCTCCACAATACAAAGCAGGCAATCTTTCTTTTGTTCATTTCTTACATCTTAGAACAGTTGCGTTTCAGTCTTCTATACACCATCTACTCCCACATCTGTCTCACACTATATAGCTATTCTTTACAATTCCTGCCATGCTTATTTTTGTTGCTACATTGAAATCTTGCGCATAATTATGTGAGGTTGCTATGGAGATTATGTGTGATTTGTCATGAGGAAAATCTATTGTGTTTGAGATAATTCTGCACGCTAATGACCACTGAATCTTTCTTCTCACCCGCCCCAGGGATTAGGAGAAAGTACCTGCCTGGTCGTTCACAGCTACAAACCAAACAGATTTTATAAACTGAAAAGTTTGTGTTCTGCACAGAGGACAAGAATTTTCCCTTTCTTAGGCAGATGGATGTGAACTGGTACAAGGTCATGGGTTTCAGAAAATGTTGATGTCCATGTTTTTGAAGAATGCATCAAAGGTTTTAAAGCATCAATAAAGTTGGGGTTTTTTTCCATTGGTGAAAATGTCTTTAGCCAAAGCTAATGATTTCCCATGAAGAAGATATAGTGCAGTATAAATTCAAACTAGATACAACTGAGTGGACAGAACTGTGAAAATTATGTAGGCAACAATATTTTGAAACATTAACTTCTCCACCCCTAGCTCTGTATCCTTTTCAGAGCTGGGAAAGCCTACAGTGTGATTGATCACTGCACATCAGTCACAAGCGATTCAGATCATCCAGCCTGAGCTAAACAATAGCTAGAGGCTTACACACAGCTTTCAGCCAAGGTCATGGGTTAGTCCTTCCTCATACCAGAAAGCAACTTCCCTCCTTCCTCAGGCTGGGACTAGCTCTGAAAGCATACGTATTTGCATAGCAAGTCAGGAAAACACAGAAACACACTAAATGTTTCCACCATGGAAGATCCAACTAAAGAAATCACAGGGATTAGGTAGCAAAATCCCTCCCATTTCAGGCAGAGGAGGTAGCGTACAAAGACCTTCCGTGGGAGGGAAGAAACACACTCATAGAAACAGCTTTCACAAGGGAAGTGCAGTTCAAGGAGCTGTTTTTAAAAATCCTGTTCATGTGACAACTCTAAAGTAAAATCTAAAGCCTCAGACAGTCATGGACTCTGCAGTCTAGGTCATCATCATGTGGTTGCCACTAAGTTTGCAGGTGTGATATCCTTTACTACGCTGGTAACGCTGGATGGAAGGGTAGGGGCAAAAAGTACAGATACAAAAAAATAATAAGATGTTTAAAAACTTCAAAACATTCATCATCTTATGCCAGTCCTTCATTCCTCATATGTGACCCTCATCATTTTACTGCCCTCCTACAGAACAGCTTGTAATTTTACCTTTATGCAATTGGTGATGAATGTTTGCTGGCTTAAGCATTTCTCAAATCACCAGTAACAGAAAGAACCATTAAGATGCAGCTTGTAACTGAAGGACAAACACACCCTGAGGTGTATGTATCTTTATGCAGAGCAACTGCTGTCTTCCCCACATCATCTTATATTAACCTACTGTTCAAGACTGCTGACTATGAGCAAAGGAATACATCTGAAATGGAGAGACTCCTTAATTAAAACCTGACTTCTGATAAATATATAACTACTACAGCCAAATCTTTGAAAAAAAATCCATACAACACCCTTTCACTCAGGAGTTTAGACTTCAGAAGCAACAGGATTTGAATGACTCTCTTGTATCTTCTGTCCCCTGCGTTGCACCTTACCATACAGCCTGGCTGATGTCCGCAATACCACGCTCTGAAGGGGTAATCTATTTCAAAAGCTGCATAAACTGATTGGCCTGACTTTGGTGACATTAAAAAAAAAAGTGGAGTTTGCTCTGGTGGTTCATAATGTTGCCAGAACACTCGAAGGAATTTACAACCTCATTATGCATAAATGGGAATACATTATTCCATATATTGCTAATGTTATAGTGTTGTATAATAGAGCTTTTTAGTATTTGAAAAGCTCTTCTACAGCACCTTTTGAAGGTAGTTGATAAAATACAGTCAGGTAAAGCCAATTACTGACTAACAAAGCTGTTATACTACTCTGTGCATTTTTAAGCACTTTTTTGTGGTTAGAATTAACACAGAAGTCTGAAAGAGTTCTTTAAAAATAAGAATAAATGAGAGAAGAGGGAGGAATGCTGGTTAAACACTCAACACCACGCCTTCCGTATACAGGCTTTGAAATGCTGCATACAAGAAAACTGCAATTTATTGCGTCCCAGATATACGCCAAAGATGTTCTCCAAAAGAAAGGGTGAGCAGAGGTGATCTGGAAAGGGCTTTTAATCTGTGTGATAAATTGCCAAATGCCATTACATTTAATGAGTCCCATCAATGCAGTGCTGGAATAGCAGAAATAAATTAATAAACATATAAAGCCCCACCAAAAAACTAGTATAAACAATTGCATGAATTAATAATAAGAATCCTATTAATGCCTGCATAATTTAGAGAAGTTAATGAAGCCAATTTTCAGTTTTAGTAATGTATATTTAGTGCTTTGAAGTCTAATTTTCTAAAGAGATCTTAATGCTTCTTTTCTCTCTTTATTGCCCCTGCCCCCATTTAAGGAATGAGTTCTTCTGGAAAAAAGCATGAAATTTAATGGAAAATTGTATTTTCTGCAGAATTTTAGAACTATAACGTGAATCTCTCTTTCCTGTAGAATACCCAGTGGCTGGTGTACAAGCACAGAGCCATCATTTACATCTGCAACGACTGACAAAAGTGTCCACACAACCCTAGGAGACTTGGAAGAACAATCTAGATCCTATTACTGTCATTGTATTGAAATAAAAAGCCCTTGAGGAAAAGCTTCATATTTGACCAAGTGTTAAAGAAATATTCAAAGGGGAACCATCATGTAGACACATATTTTCAGGTGCAGATTTTTACACCTTATCACCTTTGTATAGGAAAACAGACCCATCTTGACCTGCAATGAAGAAATCAGGTTGTGACTTAAAATTCTCTTACACTTCTTTCTAAGCAGTAGATACTATTGGTTCATTTCTGAGAAATAAATCCTGGTCACTTGATGGTTAAAAAAATTAAGAGATTAAGTTGTAGCCGAAAATCGTAGTCATGAACAAAAGGCATCTACACATCATTAGAAATAATGAAACCCAAGCTGTAGGTAATTCTACAGTGAACAAATGAGGAAAATACATTGTTTGGCATCAACATCTGCTTGCAGAAAATATTTGTTGTAATTTTCAGGTACTGGCTGTGGCAAATCCACTTTTGCCCCAGCTCCAGAAATGCTGACTTCTGCAGTCACCAGTTGTGAATTAGTGGGAGTTAAGGTACTGAGAGGTGTCTGGGATGAAATCTTGATCCCTGCATAGATCAATGCTTAAAGCTCAAGTTGGCCTCAGCCAGGTCATGATGTTGTACCCTATTGCCTATAAAATTCACTTAGTGAAATAGTTTCCAGATTACAGTAAAGGGGACAGTCTCACCCTCTGCTTTACCTAGCTAAGCTGAGATCCAGGCTCCTAAGTTTGTTCCACATCTAGTAAGGACAGAAAGGCCGATACCTCCAGGCTAAAAGAGAAATCTGCAGGTAGGTAATGTGCAGTTAATGTGAGAACCTTGCAGGATACCATTTGCTCTGTGGCTCTGTGAAGTGTTTACCCACTGTCTATAAAGAAATCTTTAAAACTGGTTGTTTACAGCTGACACCCAGGCTTGACTTCAGCTCTGGTAGCAAGTGGGCTTTTTATCAAGGGTCTGCACTGAGGCAGTGTTGAGTCAGTCTGGGAAATGTTCCTGCACATCACCTCTAATCATCCTGGTATTTACAGTATATTTATAACCTCAGGTTTTTCACCTCATCTCTGAATAAGAAGATTCAGGGGCTTTTTGGCCACCTTGGCACGTCTCACCAGGCAGCATATTTGCAGGAAGTCACTTTTGTTTTGCCCAATTAATTTGGGGAACTTTTACCCGGGAAAATTCTTGTATATGACACAAGATTCTTTTATTTACCTTTTCTTAAGTAAACTATGGTCTGAAAAAGAAAAAAAGATTGAAACTGAACTGCCAAAGAGTTACAATAGCTACACTGGAAGAGAGCAAGAGATGAATGAACAAGTTATCCCGTAAGGCACTGGGCTTCGTGATAGAATCATAGAATCATTGCATGGTTTGTGTTGGAAGGGACATTTAAAGCTTATCTAATCCAAACCCCCTGCAATGAGCAGGGACATCTTCAATTCAATCAGGTTGCTCAGATCCCCATCCAACCTGACCTGGAAGGTCCTCAGGAATGGGGCTTCTGCCACCTCGCTGGGCATGCTGGGCCAGTGTCTCACTACCCTCAGCGTAAGAAATTTCTTCCTTATATCTAGTCTAAATCTACCCTCGGACTCTGCAGAAATAAAATTACATTTAAAAGCTCCTGGTGATGTCTTTTTAAGGTTGCAGTGCAGCTGACAGTGATGTTACCAGCTGACATCAACCACAGGCACACACTTTAACAAGGAAAGAATTGACAGATTCTCTTAAAAGCACAGAGCAGTGATATTGTTTGCCGGTCTTTTCTCCTCCTCAAGTGGGATACTTAGTTATGCTTTTAAATTCTTATCTTACATTTGGTAAACATATTAGATTCCTTCCATTTTATTGTGCAGCAAATGGTAACTATTTATCTGTTATGAGAATGTATTTAAGAAAATGTAAGATATGAGAAATTGCTAATGAGCATCTCATCTATCGTGAGGGCTATAAACTCACATTTACTTTTACACTTCAAGATAAACTAACAAAAATAAGTAAATAAAAGTAAGGTAGAACCTGTTTTATGTGCTCAATACATTGAAAGCAACAATGCTCAAAACTCACCTAAAAAGCTATGTATCATGTTCAGTCCAATCACACGAGAGAGTAAACATTTTAGGATTAAGTGCTTTTCATCAAAGATAGTAAATACTACAGAGAAATATCTGAGAAATATTTCAATGAAACTTGTTTTTAAATGAAGTATTTCATCTTTCTGTCCTGTGAGGCCAATGGAGAGAAAGCCTGATCATGAAAGCTGGTGTAACAGAGTAGTGAGCAGCAAGTGCCTTAAGTTAACTCTGCAGCTGGATACTGATCAACCCTCTATTTCTGGCTGGCGTCGGAAAATTAAAGTCTATCTTCCAGTGTCCAGCACTTCCAATTAGCTTCAAAGTCTGCAAAGGTGTTCAGACAGAAAAGAAGAGTTTACATTGCACTTACAGCTCTATTCATAGCTCAGCGTGAGCCAGGGTACAGCACTATAGTATTGTTTCAAGTCTCTAAAAAAACCTGCTTCTGATCACCTCTATTCGACCCCTAGTTCCCTAAAAACTGAATATACCTTTTCAAAGAGTCACAACACTATTTAACTTACTCAACTGCAAACCAGACACTAGAGCTCTACGTATCCTCGAAGGTATAAAATTAAATTCAAAAGGATTCAAACTCATCCCAGCTCTCCTCCTTCATTTCAGCAGTATTTTTCTCACTCAGTTGCTTGCGAAAGTGTAAGCTCATTACATGCTGTCCAGCACTCATCAGAAGATTATCACGTATTAATTTTCAAACCTAATATTGCATTTCTTCCTTGTGATAAAGTTTCTCAGAACAGAGAGCCAGAAATTACTTTAGAGTGGTAATTTGTAAAGAAGATTAGTCTGGCAAAGTGGATCTGAAGAGTTTGTTTCTAATTATTTCCATAAATGAGCTTTACAGGAAATTCTAATAGGAAGTTCCAATAATCAAGCAATTTATGCCAAAATAAGCTCTAGTATTCTCCACCTTTGGATACTGCATTTATTCCATTAAAATCTATAGACATTTGTGAATAACACCAGAGTCCTAAAGTAACAATGAACATTTATTTTATTACCCAATTTATAAAGTACACACATCGTGTGCTTGCGTTTGGAGTCTATGTAATTGTGCCTTATACAAAAGGAGTTTTATCACATTAGGTGGACTGTGTTATGCATCTGTGATCAATTTGAAGCATTATTTCACAGCTCAGTGCTTTGGGCACAATGAGAAGCTAAAGGCTTTGGCTATCACTTTGCATATGCATTAAAGTTGGCCTGGAAAAGAGCACAGCTTTTAATAACATCTTGCAACTTTTATGTTGCTCACGACAGAACAAACAATCATTCTGGGATGCACCATTTTCCCTGGTATCATCTTTCCAAACCTCAGAATGACAAGGTCAAAGTGACAGCAAAGAAAACTTTGCACATGTCACACAGGCTCAGCCAGGACCCTGAACCACACCGGTACCCTACTTTCAAAATATACAAGCATTCACTACCTCCACTGGGATCTGAATTATGCAAAGCTCTAACACAGCAATCCAAAAAAGAACATTTGAAAATCACTGAACCCCTCACATGCCTCATATCTGGGCGTCAACATTTGGTTTTGAGACAACTGTTTTGTGTTCCTACCTTAGCTATATATATACCAAATAGAAAGACCTCTGTGAACAGTCTTTCACTAGCCCTTATCCCAAAGCAGAAGAGCTGGAAGACTGACATTTCTGAAGCAAGGTTCATGTTGAAATGCCAGCTGCAGTGTGGCAGTAAGCACCTGGTGACAGGCAGAGCTGCTATCCTGGAGGTGACAGACCTGCTAATTCCTGACAGTTGCTTCCCAGACATTAGGATCTGAGAGGACTGATTTCATTGAGGACAGCACATTAAATATTTCCTAACTAAACATGAGATTTCTTGCCAGTCAGGACTGCAGTCATATTTTTAGATCAATGTTGCTAGGAAAGAAAGAATTTCCACAGTTTAGTCTTTTGGGTTAATTAAGAAAAATTAATAGATTACATCTATTATTTGCTTGTAAGGCTTAATATTTTTGTCTTCAGTGATGCAGCCCAGATAGCTTCAAACAAAGCAAGCATAAAGGAACACAAGAAAGAAAGAAAGAACCGCTGAGACTCATTAGTGTCCCCTGTTCACACCCTGTACATGCACATATGCCCGCTGACAGGTAGGAATCGGAAATCACGGAAAACCACCCAACTGCAGCTCTTTCCCACCTGTTTCATACATTTTCCCTAAGATGCAGTCTACATGGTCCCACCCACTAGCTTATCCAAGCAACTCCAGGCATCGAAAAGGAGACATAATAAACCACGTACTTTATCTTTTACTTCTCATCCTACAGGGGAAATAGCTTAACTTACTGTGTGTCCATTTGTGTACTCAGCAGGCCCAGTTGAGTAGGTTACATGTGGGAGGAAATTACTGAGGTAAATCCAAAATTGAAGAAACAAATTTGGCCTTTAATTGTGGGAAGAGTTGATATTATCTTTATTTTACACAGCTTCTGGAAAAAATTGTATCGCCTACAGTCTCGAACTTCCCACAGCAAAAAAGTAGCTTCTCTGCTCTTTGGGATGCAAGCTGTTTGGAAGATGTTAGTCATGAAAGAAGAAGTGATCTCAAAGGTAGCAGGGGCCAGTCAACAGATGGCTTGTAAAGATGAGGGGCTGAGACCTTGGACTGATCTATCTACTCAACAAAATCAGCACAGGGAATGGAGAACCAGGGTGATGGCCATAATGACATATGTCACTACATGGACTGGCGCTCTACTTGTAGATTTTTCAGACTATTCAGCCTCATTCCTATATATAATGCTCTGCAATAATTACTATTATGAATTGTGAATGGGTTCATTGGGTTGGCCAGCTGTGTGTCCATAGCTTGGGTTGCAAACTATTGACTGGTTATGGATGAAGCTTAAGAATCAGCTACCAGAGAGCACTTCCCCAAGTGCACAAGTAGCTCTATGCAGTGGAGTGCAATTAAAAGAAGAGGCCATCATGCTATTGTCAAAAGCGTCAATCGTGCATTCATCAGTCCTCCGGCAGAGTCTCTTCATTCCTGCCAAGGCTCCCTCTGTGCCTCTCTGTCTGCTTGGATTGCTGCGCAGGAATGTAAGTCGGCTAACAAACAACAAATTTAAGGGCTAACGAGTAAGGCTTTGTTGAATGTTCTTTCCGATATAGGTTCAACCATGGTCAAATTTGCTCACAAACAAAGCTGAGAAGAAGAAAATTGCAGTGACCTGTAATATCAGGACAAATCGAAACTTGCAATTATCTTGTGCTTTGGAGTGAATTATCACAGAGAAAATTAGTGTAACAGGGTACCTAAGAAAATTTGAGAGACTGCACAGAAGTCTGGTAATATTGTTCTGATACTTCACACAAGTGTGATGTAACTGTGTTGTCATTGCCAGGAAGTGCTTTGTGGGACTTTAAGACAATATGCCCCTCAAACTTATAGAAAAAGAGCAAGAATTTCAGTAGGACACCTCAAATTCTGCTGTTTGTAGATTGACACCTGATCTTTGAGATGTTACTTTATTTTAATGCCAAATGGCAACCGTCACCACAACTGGTAGGAGCAATATGTAATCCATGAACCATTTAAAAAACTGAAAGGAGCTGAAATACGGAACCTTGTCCTGTGCTTCCTGAAGGTAGGCAAGAACTTTATAAAAAGTTGAAGAACTGAAAATTTTCATTTTCTGTAGTTCAGAGAAAACTTCTGGGCTTTTTTATAATGGTGTTCTCCTGTAATAAATTCAACTTTACACTGCTGAAGGGGTTTTAAATCTTGGTTTTCTGCAGGAATTCAAGAACCAGCCACTGACCACTTGTTTTATTTATTTAACCTTCATAGGAAGACATGTAGGGCTGAAGCCATCGCAGCTGTGCCTACAAAGGTACATCATTCATGAGCTTTCTGTGTCTGACACTAGTACAAAGTGCACGGAGTACCATGGATGTTAGAGATAGTGAGAAAAGGACTGAGCTGATTTTAAAATTATTTCTGTTCATTTCATCATGGAGACAGAGTAATAATTTTCTTTCCCTTTTGCATACAGAAAACAAGATTTCATAAGAGTTTTTAGTAGCTAATCCATATTTTATTACTCTTGTCACTAACTCTGAGGAAACATGTAGCTTATTTTAGTGAAAATTGACTGTAGATTATGGTAGCTTGAAAGTTATGTGATGAAACCCAAAACTAGACTCAGTGGTGGAGATTTTCCAATTCATTTCAAATGAAAGGTATGCCAAGCTCACAAATAACTCTATGAAGGCAGCCAAGCAAGTGCAGGATAATACAGCATCTGAGTTTTGGTTATCACAAATAACTAAAACCCCAAGCCAAGCAAACTTCTCTTCACATAAAAATCTAACCAGCAGTTGGGAAAAAGCTCACAAAGCCTCTGTTACACTTCTGATTTGACCACCTGCTTTCCCAGAGCAGATTTCAGGGTACAAAGAACAGCCACAGTAAAGTAACTCCTCTGTCCTGCACTGAAATGAGTTGGACAAAACGCGTACACAGCATTTTAAAAATAATTAAATGCATATTCAGTGTAACTGCAAACCTGGTCACGTTCATTCAGATTAAATCAGGAATATGCACAGTAAAGCTACTGTGCTCTTCTGAAGATCACATCTTTTGTGCAGAGACTGCAAGACACTTTGGGAGATGTTTTCTGTAGCTTTTGCTGAAGACTGACCTCACTCTGACAATTCATCTGCAGAGCATCCTGGTCTAATTGATTTACTCTAGAAAACAATTTACCAAGTCTAACTCAGTAACACAGATTACAGCCATTCACATGTGTTTGAATAAAGAGATAACTTAGTGAGTCTCTCTCTAGCATGTAATCAGCAGAGTATGTACTGATACAGATACTCGACAGATCCTCCGTTGATATTTGTAATCTACAGTATGAGGACAGAGAATCCATTCATCATGGAGTAGATGATTTTTTATATAAAACACTCTAACTCTCTAACCCGTTGTTATCCAGGTTAGAACAGATCAGTGAACCGATAAACGCGGCTGAGGAATCCAGATGTGCCTTTCTTTACCAGAGCAAAGCCTGTCTGCTCTGCACTCTCACACAGACAGTTAAGCCCCTTCTTGAACAAAGCCAAGCTCCATAGATGTAGGGAAGCTACTGTCCAAGTGTTAGGGCCATCGGTAGCATTTAAAAGTGCAGACTTTTAAAGTTGGATTGATACATCCCTTACTATAATAAAAAAGATGTAACAATGAATTAATACAGCCATCATGTAAATGCACATTCCAAAACAGTCTGTGGTACAAAAGAGTTCCTTCATGATTACCTACCTATTTTAACAAATAAAGATTTTTATATTTAATCTGAATCCCATGGTATGTATTATTAATTATTATGGTCACGTACTACTTGGTATTTAATTCCTTCACTGTGTGACTGAAACACTGTCAGTGTTAGTCATGCACTGAGGATCTCTGTCCATTCAACCAAAGCAACACATTGTACTGTGTTTCAACACCTGACACTAGGTACCGGGCTATCCAAACCCTCCATCTAACCAATGTGAAGCTGCAAGCTGTGCTGAAGTACAGGACAGAATCCCCGGTGGGAAACTCAGTCTCCAGGAGGCAGACGGGACCCTTCCTCATTAGGTAACTTCTAAGTTACCATGTCTTACTTCTGTTCTTCATACAGGAAAACTGCAACTTCTTTCAGGCTAAAAAACATTCAAGCACCGCAACGTACTTGAGAAGTGTAATACAAGCTATGAAGAGAAATATGACATATGAAGCACTGATTGTTCTACAGTGCAGTGTTTCTCGTGATTTCTGAGGACTTGCTCACATCATGGTACAGTACCACAATTTTGTTAGCTAAGACTTAGGGGATGGCCATATTACATCTTATTTTGTATTTGCAAAGAAAGCACACAAAGGTCCTCACAGTGAGGTCCTTGACCTCAGCTAAGGTAAAACCACTCCCTGATCTGCAACCTGATGACTTCCAAAACGAGGAACAGCACATTGGAAACAGAAATTGTTAACTTGTCATTTTAGTCTGGTGTCGTTTGTGAGCTGAATACCACTTAAGAGTTTCATTTCACATGCTTTTAAAATGTAAGGGTTCTCTTGGTAAATAGAGCCAAGTTTCTCTAAAGCATGTATGGATACAGACTTCCAGAACTGCTTAGTATGCAGAGCTTCTCACTGGGATGAGCAGGGAAGAAGGGCTGGACTCAGGGCTCCCATTCCACCCTCACCCTTCTCCTCATGGGAACTGGTGTCCACTGAGACACTGCCCTCATCTGTGCCTTCTCCATCTCTTCTCTTTCAATGCTCTTTATAAATACTGTCATTTCCTGCTAACTCACTGTCCTAGTTGTGCTGTTTTTACTATTTTGTTTACATTTAAACTTCCTCTTCTTTATAATTCCCTGAACATATTTACATTCACATCGAAGAGTAACCCCTCTGGGTGCAGAGCAGCGCACTGGGAAGATCTGGAGGGCTTCCTGACCGGGGGGAGCAGCTTGTTGCCATTCTATTTTTAACTCAATGTTTGTTAGTTATCTCCAAGATAACATCAGGCTCGACTTACACGGATCAAGGAGAAAAATCCAGCTCTCCTTCATTAAAAGTGTTTGCTCTATTCTGCCTGAAGCCAATATACAGTAGACATAAATTTCAGAGCTAATGAATGGTATCTCAAGAAGCCAAGCTTTAGTGGGGAGCATTACTAGAGTTCTGTCATGAAAGTCATTTCTGTCCTTGCTGAATCCTGGATAAACAGAGGTTTTAAATGTTGGAACAGTGTCAAGGGTTTTATAAAGCTGCCACCATTTATTTACTTGTGCAGCAGAGTTTGAAAGAGTTTAAAAGAACGTATGCTTCTAAATTATTCTGAAGAGTGGGAGATCAGAAGATGTGTGACTGTTTTGTGTAATTAAGAGGGAATCAAGGAAACTATTTTTAATATGTGAGACCGGTGTTATTAATACCTCATCTTATTTTTGGTGTTGAACAGGCAGTATCTTCAACCTCACATTGTCAGCTCCACAGATCCATTCGTGGCCTTAGCTGTGCTAACCAGAGATACCTCTGAGCAGATCACATGGTTTTGTGCACAGCTCAGGAAGAGTAACCAGTGCATCTGTCTACCAGAATGAATTCTGATTTTTAAACATGGTTTGTTCCATTTAATTCCAAGTTGGGAGCACAAAAAGTAACCAAGAACTGATAATCGGCGTGTAAAGAAAGCACAGATTAATGTCAGCCGAGAACAGAAAAACCCCAGTGATGCTCACCAGGTTTTCTATTCCTGGTTGTATTTGTACAGTATATAACTGACTATGCAAGATGTCTGAAACACAGAGCTTTGGCAAATAAAAGGCTTTCCACTTCCAGCTCTCCCTTCTCCTTGTAGTAACATATCCTATAAAAGGAAGATTTATTGAGGCATGTTCCAATAAATGCTGTGCATTAGCTATAGCTATAGATATATCCTTAACATATCAATTCTTGAAGTTCTGTACTTCACACATACAGGAGCCCAACCAAATCCACAGTTCTTACACTAATTGTTCCCTAATCCATGAAGCATTTATCAGGATTCACATTTACAGATGAAATCACAAACTATCAATCTCTGTGGGAGCTTCAGTCAGAAAATAGACAGAAAGTTTGCTATGGAACATGGTCCTCCTGGACCCTAGCTAAAGAATGCTCTGCTACAAAGGATAAGACAGAGTCTTTGCTTCAGATAACCACTGAAGGAAAAAATCCCTCTAAAATAGAACTAGGATGTATCTCTCTATTATGTACTGGCAGTGATTAGTAAACATTTTGCCAAACATTCATTTGATTATTGCTGTAGGAGGAATAGCTGTCCAGAGATAGCTCTGGACTCTTAAGTGACTGGACGGTGCTTCATGCAGCCGCCGAATCGGGCACTCGACAGGCAGTGAGTATAGCACAGCATCTCTGTACTCAGCACGCTGGCTACCACACCGCCCCAGTTTGAGGCACCTCCCATCTTTATCCTGTGAAGGTTCCAAATGCACCAGCAATGCAGCACCCCACACATCATGCTGGGCTCCATATATAGCCATAGAGGTCAGACATTGCAACAGCCCAGACTTCCATGGGCCCTAGTCTTAAATGCCCTCTTGGAGGACAGAGCAGAGTTCACCCAACAGAGTTTCCCCCTTCCCTCGTGAAGCTCAGCGTGAGCTGATCATTGTTGCAGTCTGGGCTCAGACAGCAACAGGAGCTAACTGAGGCATTTCCCTACCTAAGACATAAGCCTTTACTGAGCTTTTCTTGAGGGTCAGGTTTTGAGCCCAGCTGCTCACACTAAGGAACTGACAGAGCATCTGTACCTCATCCATGGGCTGGTCACAGAAAGGTGACATGAAGTGCTGAGAGCCAGCTGAAAGGTCCAGCTTGGATTTATCCTGGCCCAGCAGAAGCACTGGGAGCACTGCACAGCAAGGCAACAGACTTATTATCTTAGCTTTTGTCAAAGGCTGGTGAATTTAGAAAATTTAGGGGGAAAAAACCCAGCTAAACAGCTACCTGATAGATTTTCCTGAGGATTATAAAATTATAATTAAGATTTTCAATGAAGTTATTAAAAGTATGGGTTAAGCTGTAATCCTTGTCACCAAACGTGACAAAGTATTAAAACATTACACAATGAAGCATAAACAACAATGTGCTTCATTTGTCCATTTACTTTACAGTCAACTGAAAGAGTATTTAGGTCATTACATTTAAAACGCCATTGCATTAACTCATCTCTCAAACAGCACGATATCCAGATGTTAGCAGATCTCCTAGGATTCCTAATGCCTCCCTGGAAAGATAGAGAAGTTCTGATTACTATGACAAAATATATCATAGAAAAGTTGTTCATAGATATTTTGGTGGCTTCTAAATAAATGTCTTATGTCAAGCCACAGTTGGACAATTGATGTAAATTGATATGAATTGAGAAGAGGTGGACCGATGCTGGGAGTGCAGCTGTCTGTGTTGGTGCCTGATAGTGAGGATCGGGATGAGGGGCAAAGAGGTTTGTCTGATGTCAGAAATGTAATTTCAGGATGTCAAACTTGAAAAACAATCGCACAGGAAACACAGCCAAGACCTGGTCTAGTGGAAGATGTCAATGCCCTTGGCAAGGGGGTTGGAACTACATGATCTTTAAGATCCCTTCCAACCCAAACCGTTCCGTGGTTCTATGATTCTAAGAGAGGAGAGATTACAGAAGAGCATGAGAGATAAAAGATAATGAATGCCAAGCATGAAAGAGTGAGAGGTGCCTGCACAGAACTTCTCCAGCACTAGCTGGAAGTGCAGTGCAGTGCCAGGACCTACACCCAAGAACCCAACGGTGTGTATGTACCACTATTAGCATTGACGACGCTCTGCAAGTTAGATTGCAAAACATAAAAATAATAAAGTTCTTAAAAACACATTTTATAAACCGGAGACAAGTCCAGGATTTAGACCTATGTCAGGATGGGAGCGGAAAATAATTCAGAAGATATTTCCCTGTCTGTATTACATTTGTCTGCTTTTGAGTATCACTCCATCAAACATTCCAGCAAGAACTCTTACTCCTAGTACAAAAATGTTTTAAATTGGGGGATTCCCTTGCCTAGATCAGGTCTCTCTACCTGACCTGTTCCCTCCAGCTTTCTAAGCTTCTACAGAACCGACTTGTATCTCATGCTACTCCAGTTCACAACATACACAAGTGATAAACACTGCTGCTAGCAAATGGAGTGAGAAAATTAATCATACCAGTACAGATGTCTGTGAATATATGTGTATGTATGGTATGTGAAGCTAAAGTTCAGTTTTGAGAAAAAAAGATATAATATGAATCAATGCAGGTAAAGCACCGCTGCCTTGAAGGTCCACAGGCACCTGCAGTGTCATACAGTCCAGGCTGCCAGCAGCCCAGCAAAGACCTGCAGTTAATGTTTGCTAGTGACCAAAACATCTTTAAAATCATGATGGCCCCAGCCATCAGTAGCAGTTACAGAGAATATCCACCTTTTAGCAGTTGCATTCACTGAGTGTCTTTTTTGTCCTGTTTTTCCTTTACTTCTTTTAATCAGTGTTTTCTGTATGTGCCTTATTAGGTACTGGCATTGACTAGTAAATATTTTGCCAAACAGATGTTGGTTTGATTAAAATTATGGGGGAACTGTGCCTGTGACTGTATACTGCAAATAATTTCTCTGCTTTTGAATACCTATGAATTAAAAATAGATGTGCAGTAATAAATCAATAAGGCTAGAAACGTCTGCAGAGACTCACCTGACAATCAGCACGTTCAAATGTGATACGGAGAAAAACAAACCCTTTGAGCCAACTGGACCTTACAGCAGAATACGTGAAGGCTTTAGCTGGCCTGTAATCATATGTGCAATCCAAGCTTTTCTTTTCCCATATGTCTGGCAGTCTGCAGAGAGACCATATGCAACCACAGCAAACTGCGGTAACAGAGGGAGCATCGCTATCTGGGATGATGCGCTGAGGGGTCAGACAGGCTTTGTCCGCTGTTTGTGACAATGGTTTTACCTGTAAGGTGCTACTGGACTGTTTTCTATAAAACACACAATAATTCACAAAGCCATTCTTTACTCTCAAACAGAACATGAACAGTCCTTAGCACAAGTTAAGATTTATTTACAAATAAATACATAAAATCTTCCATCCTTTTTATTATTAGAAGTAAATTTCTTTTACTGTACACTGCTGACACACTGCATTTCTGTTCTTGCTTCTAAAAACACATAGCTATTTCCAGAGTTTATTTTCCTATTAAGCTTTGAAGATATTCAACATATTCCACATAGTACATCTTTAAAAATATCATTTTATGTCATATTTTGGAGCCTGAAGAGTGGATTACATAGGAAAAATGAACACAGTAGATGAATAAGTTTGAGACAGATTCAAGTCACATTTCAAAACTAAAATCCCCAAATTGGATTTTAAAGCCCCAATCTCAGGGAGGAGTTGCCATGTAATTTTATTTCTGTCCTAGGCAGGGCCAAGGATCAGAACACAATCCAAAGAAAACACAAGTTGTAAGATTCTTTCCTCCAAACTCAGCCTGAGTTGAAACTATATCCTATGCAGAGATACTATGATTACGGAGAACTATGCAGTATTGGAACTGGAATATCAAGGAAGCGCAGCAACTGGATCAGTGTTACATGACTGCCCCAGAACCAGAGATGCCTGTTTATTTACGGGTGGGTGGCTGGTTCTGCACTAGGTTAACATATTGCGTTAATGGGCAAATCCATGTTTTTTTCCAGGGCCAAATTCCTTTTGATGCTAAAGGGAACTTTACCAGAAATACAAAACGTAACTAAAGAAAACTGTTTTCTGTAGCATTTGCACAGAGAGCCTGATGAAACCCCTTGTGTCTTACCCAAATGTGATTACATTATATTGCCTGCTTTTGTTGAGTGGTTATTAATCACTTTTAAAGCCAATTTGTGAACTTGGCTTAGAAATCTGTTCTTACAACATCTTTGCTGTTCTCCTTGGCTTTGTTTAAATTGATAAAAAAATACAATGAGAAACAATACCCAAACAGATGTTGTGTTTTTTTCTTCAAACTAGCATGAAAACTCAAACTACCTTGCTTCATATAGGAAACTTCACATGTAATTTTATTTTCACCCATTTAATCACAAAGTAAAATTTTGTTTCTCTCAAGCTTTTGTTTCCATAGTTAAACAAAACCAGACACCAAAAGGAGCATCTTCTAATTTTTAACATCCCTATCCTCCTGCCAAACATTTGGTTTAGCTCAATCACACAGAATAGCTCCAGGGTTTTTACTGCATAAATAGGAGTATGATATTAAGTGACGACTGACTGAAAAATAACATCTTAAGTCTGATTATTCAAAGTTAAGTTTCCCCCAAACTACAATACTTTCTTACAAGTTTCCGAGAAGCAGACTGGAAATATTTCTGGATTTGTTCAAAATGTTTCATATGCCTCCATAAGCAAACACTTTCTCTGACTACAGTGAAACAAGCAGGAGAATCAAATCAACTTCATTATATTTATTTCATTCCATAACCTCTGGGCCAGATTCAATAAAAGCGCTATCTGATTTTAGTCTGTGTGACAGAACATTAAAAAGACATGGTATTTATTTAATTTAGCACTCACTACTTTTTGAGCAACAAATGATAACTTCCTGCTGACTCTTCTTTACTATGACTTATTCATGGGAATTGTGCTTTAAATAGCTGAAGTCCATAGGATGTCAAAATCTGGAGCTTGGACTGGAAAGCACACAGATCTTATTAATTAACGAGGCCTGGGAACATAACCGAGATGGAGAAAATATATTTGGGCTCTGGATTCAGCCTGAGAATGGAGTCAGCATTCAGATTCAAAGCCAAATCAGACCTAATATTCAAGTATGCATGGAATGAGGTCCCTAGCAGTGGTTATTGTAAGATTCCTGCTCTAACTTACAGAAACCTCCTGATGTTTCCTTAATTTCCAGCCAACTCAGAGCAACTTTTTGATTTCTTTGTCTCTTTATTAACCCGATTTTAGACCCAGGAATTGATACGCCAGTCTTGCAAATTTGAACTGCTCACCTAAGCTGATCAGGCTCTCCTTGGGAAGAGTGTTACCAAGAAGAGGTTCTGTGGCAAGTTGTCTGAACATCACTTAGTGCTGTGCTTGTTTTGGAGGCAGACGTGAAACAAGGAGCTTGTCTCATGGTAAGTAGCTCTCAGCTACTTGAGCCCCCTTTTTCATGAGAGGTAAAACTGAGCACACACTGTCCACCTGCAGCAGTGAAAAATGAGAAAGCCTTGTATCTTGCCCCAAATTAATCTAAAACTACATTTTGTCCACCTGCATATGTGCTTCCTCCTGGTTAATGCTTATTGCAGCATTTTGCAGGAACTGCCCAACGAATGAACAGAGGCTGTCTTATACTCACCATACGGCTGGGCTTTGTTTGCTAAAGAAATTATTCTTCCTCCAACAAAAGCCCAAAGAAAATGTAACTGCTCATTGTACTAACTGTCCCGCATGGCCTTCGTGACTCTTCCCTGGAGAATGGGCTGATAATCTCTGGGTTTTTTAATCAGATTTCCAAAGTATTTGCACAGCTTTGATGCATGGGAACATATGTGGGAGCTCTGTGATCACTCCCAGCAGACAGGCCTCTACATCCACACTTCTCCCAGTAATTTACCTTTCTGCATTTTAGCTCATGCTCTGGCAAAGAACATGCCTGAGAACATACATTTCTGCTTCAACCTCCATCTACAGATTTTCTTTTTTAGTTTCTCCCATAACCAATATTTTAGGAAGATTTGTTTTCTTTGCTCTTCTACGTGAAGTTTTTGTTTAAAAAAAATTGCTGTCTTTTTGAAAGCTTGAGGGCACGTGAGAGCAGTCTCTCTATATTAAGAATCCCTGGTGGGAAATTCATAGTTGCATTCCCTTCTGCAGCAGCACCAGGGAAGCAGGAACATGAGGTCACCAACAGCAGCGTAGAGCAGATATAACCCACAGTCAGACTCTTGCCCCAAGAGCATCAAATTCAACCCAACAAGCACTTTGAATGCAAAAGTTGTATGAAGATTTGTATAGTATCTCGGAGCATTTTTCTTAAAGCATGTCTGCCCTTCTCTATGCATATATATATTGTGGCATCTTTTGGTTTTAGTATTCTTTTATATTCTTAATTATTCTTTGAAGTAGGTTGTTTGAATTGTATTGTTAAATACTTTGTAGAAAAGATGCCATTCCATTATTTGCTATTTTTAATAATGTCCGTTCCTTATATTGCATTGGATTCCTAGCCCCATTTTTCCTTTCTGAAAAACTACATTCAGTTTGGAAGCCTTTCCATGTGCAGAATTCCCTCCTGGATTAACAAGGCTGATGTCACCACTGTGCAATTCTGGGTTAAGCCGCAGTAACTCCCCTGATCTCAATAAAGCTGCAACAGCAGCAAACTCCAGTAACACAGCAATGAGTCACACCCAGGCAGCTCGACATGTGGAAGGGTTCTGGATGTGTCCAAAGAGTAATCAACGAATGCTTTTCATTTTTTACCAAATACTGGCTGCATTACACTCCAAAACATGGACTCAATATACCAGTGTGCACTTGGAAAACTTAGAAAAAACAAAAAGCTAAGCAGGTTTTGATGGTACTGATCTACACACATCAGTGACCTGAAGCTCTTTGAGATACCAAAGACTATCACATCATAAGGCAGCAAAATTTATTAAATTTTCCTAGTGAGATGAAGCCACAGCATATTAATCCATAATCAAATACTGTCACATATGGCTTTCTTCTCAGTTTGGTACCTTGGCTATAGCACCATGGGACAGTCTCCAAGTTTTTTATCAAGAACGTGCTTGTGACTTCAGCCTCAGAACAGAACAGGAATTCAGTGTTGCGCCCAGTGTTTGCAGAACCAGGCGATGTCGATTGTACATCAGTTTGCACAGATATATTCGACTTTCCTCTTTCCATAACACTCTTTTTTTCCTGTAACAATTCATACAGAGGGACTGCTAACAAAAAAAAGAGTGCAGGGATTTTCCCAGCTTTAGAAGCAGAAAGCATAAAATTTCATGTGCCCAGCATCATTCTATTTAAAGCACTGGTAAATGAGCCAACAAACTACTGTCCATGAGCATTACATCACATGTTGCCCCGTTTCTCTGAGGCTATATAAAGCTGTAACATGTTCACTAATGAATTGCATGGTATGTTCAGGCCATATGGCACACTGGAATTGTACAGGACAATGGTCTAGTTATGGGGGTACATAACCATCAATATCTGACATCTACATCATCACATGTTTATGAAACATCTCCCAAGGAGACTACATGTTAAAATAAACAGTGAATATTTTATTGCTTGCTCTCTTGTGTGCCTATTATAATTTGGTTTATATATTATTTGTTTTAAAATCATTTGTGCTAATAACCCAAAATGCCAATGTATTTTTTCTTTTCCTCTATGTCCTAATTTCACTGCTGCTGTGGGAATAGAGAGAAGGTGATTGGCTCCTGTTATTTTGTTTCAAAAGTTCCAGCTGCTGACTAATTACCCTGTTGGAAAAGCAAACACGGCTGTTTCCCATATCTACACTACCTTTTCTTATTTCCAAATATGAAACTACAGGAATCCAAGGCAGTTAATATGTCAGGTTTTATTTACGCAGCTCTTCTGTTATCCTGTGGAGCAGCATCTCTGCCCAACCTTTTGGATTATAAAAGGATTTTGTTGAAAGATAAAATGCTAGGGAATGGGTTAAACTATGTAAATAAATTTAAACAAACACATAAACAAAAAGCAGAACACTTGGACTATCTCTGTGCATTATGGTAAATGAAGCTGTAATCTCCTAATACCCCTGACAATAAGGTCTCTCCATTAGCTAATAGCCGGTTTTAAACACAGACTTATAATAATTCTACCAACTAAATAAACATTTTTAAATGATCACACACACATGTGCGTAATTGTTCCGATTTATGAGGTAGAAAACATACCACATTATGTTTCGCTGCCTATTTTTTATTCATTAAATTTTGAACAGTATAAGCTTGCATGAAACTGTGTGACCCATGATAAACATACCCCCTTGAAGTTAAACCAGCTTTGAGTTATCCACCCAGCTTCCGCACGAGCTGCTACACCGACAGGAGCTGCCTTTCTGGGAGAGCAGACCTACCTTTAACTGGAGAAACGACAAGCCACGCAGGTCATTATACTGGGCTGGATCTTTCGGGTCCCTGCAGCCATTCATTCTGGCTACAAAAATCCTGGATGTGCTCAGTCAGAAGAGCAAGAGCGTGCTTTTCTCTTCAGCCCCAGCACTGCTGCTCTTCCGCTTCTTGTCAATATTTAACTAGTTTGTCAAGTTGGATTATATCGCCTGTCCTAAATCCTACTCTTTTAATTCCATCTAAGTGGGTGTGCTTCCAACGCAGCCTCTTAGTCAAATATTGATAGCTTATCAAAGCCGTTTGTTTGACCTGAAAGGTTTCTTCCTGAGTGCATTATCATATAGAGGTGGTACAGTTGCCAAACCAAGGCACCAGAGAAACTAAAGTGGTAAACAACTAGCTGCAATTGCTGTGTTCCATAGCAACATGCACAGAAAACACAGACTTTGTTGGATTTTCAGCACTTCTTGATGATTATTTGCCCCAGAATGAAGACTATATATAAAAACATCATTCACAGCAACAGGCAGAATTCCAATATATACACACTTTTCAACAGACTAGTATAAAATAATGTGGTTTTCCAGACTTTTTTTTTAAAGGAGGCTGAAGGAAGCTCTTCTGCAGGGCTGGTCCCACTCACCAAAGCACTCGGAGGTGGCCTGCAGCCTCCCTCGCCCTGCAACTACCACACCACAACCAGAGCTATTTCTGCTGATTGCGAACAAGCCAGTTCTGTTTGACTCGCTGAAGACGAAACTACACACTACGATGAACAGGCTCGTATGAATTCATTTTTTGTTCCATTTACGTACATTTATTTGCAGGCTAAGTGTGTCTCTCAGGCACGGGCAATTTGCCAACCCCGTTCTCAATGGAACAAAAATTTGCTCTCCAAATTTAAAGGCACTAATAATACCAAGCAGCAAAAATAACGATGCAAAGCCCATATGCTTTTTCAAGCTACAGTAGTTAACATTAAAAAGTCAATTATTACCAGCCCACTGCAGTATTTGGTCTCAGGAAGCAGAATATTTAAAAGAAACGTTACAATGTCCTAGCTATTTTTTGGGGGGGGATGTTGGCTTTTAGTAATAAACTTTGCTTATTCCAAAAAGGGATAGGATGCAAAAAGGCTACTGAATTCAGAATAATATACACAAATATTCCTCACAGATCGCTTCTTCCCTGTCTTCCCTCTGAGCTTTTTCACAAAAAAAAAAAGGATATTTGGAGCCAGTGAGCTTAGTTCAATCAAATCCTGGGAGAAATGAGACTCACACTGCTTGCAAGGAGCAGTGAAGGTACAAGAAGGTGCCATCCACATAGTCATACTCCCCAGCTATACTTCTGGAAGTTTGTGGAGTTCAGTTTCCCATGCCTTTGATAATATAGAACATTTACATCCCTGCAAAGTTATTTAAAGTTATCTAGTCATTGTTAATAACTAAGTCAGGTCTGAAAATGTCTATCTACAAATGGATGTACAGATTGAGCTCCCATAAGAAGTTATCAGGTCAAGATCATTACAGCTGTGCCCGACTCAAGGGCCGCTGCAGCAACGGGAAGTTTTCCTGCTTGTTCTGGGCCAGGCTGCACCCACACACCTGCACCAGCGGCATGCAGGGCTGCTTACTGCCATTCCCATACCTCTGCGTCCAAGAGAACAAACTCTCCATGTCTAAAAAAATCACAAGATGGTTCAGGGTTGATGTATAAGGTCTTGTTCAGCATGACACGATTTCAGATCACCAAAACTGGTGGAAGCTCACATCTGCCATTCAGATACATGGCCACTAACCTTCATGTTACAGTTACTGGCCAGTGAAATCGCCTATGCAGTACAAACAGTTATCCTAGATATAAAGGGATTCTTAACCTATATATGATCTCTTGAGCAACTTAATTCCCCACCCCCTTTCCTGGTGCTTCTCTGAAAGCCACAGCCTGCACTGAAATAGATGCTGAGCCTCAAACAGTCAAAAGCGATTTTGTGTTTCTAAATCCAAACCACGCACAACTGGTCTCTGAAACTAGCGGAACAAATGCTACTCTCTTCCAGCAAGATATTTTTGTCTTTGATAAATATTAACTGACGTGCAATAGTCATAGCCAACGCAGCTGACCCCATATTTCATAACTAGCGGAGCTCTGCAATGGGAAGTTTTCTTTGACACTATCATTAGAGGCACTCAGCTGCTGGGGGCTGGGAGCCCATCCCGGTGCAAAGCTCCTTCTCAGATCACCGAGTACAAGATCACCCCACGTGGCCTCAACAGGAGGAAATGCATTGGAGCTCCCTTGACAGAAGATTTTAATGTGGTTCTTTACATCTTTTTAATTGCTTAAAACGGAAAAAGTGGAGATGTTCCAATTATGTCTTACTGTTATTTTTCACTGGGGAAACTCTGTGGACTCATCACTATCAGCACATATAATCATGGGGAGGAAGCAGGTACTAGGCAGGGGGGGAGTTTTGTCACAAGGATATTGTGTGATGGAGCTCTAGCTGCTGGGATTGCTAGATAACACACCTCAATTTGTCATGAGGTCATCTGCAGTGTAATTGAATTGCTATTTTGAAAAAACTATAATTGAATGTAACTTTAGTGAATATTATTTAATACCTGAAATCTGCAAATCTGAACAAGGATGCTAGACATCATAAAGTCTTTAGAAAAGATTACATTCTTGAGCCTAGAATGTTTTTTTTATTATGAAGCTGAAGCACCGCTAATGTTTTCAGGGTTGTGTTGAAGTTTGAGTGTTTTCTGGGTTTTTTGCAAATAACTAGATTCAAAGTTCTCAAACAAAAAGAGGAGTGCAGAAAACCTGAAAATAATCAAATTCTGCCTAGTATTTTAAGTAACACAAAATACCATGAACCTCAGAAGAAACTACAAATCTGGTACAGGAAAATCTTTGTTGACTTAATGCAATTCTGACTCCTTATTCATTACTTATTTAAGTATTGCACCATCTTCCCCAGCCAAGCTGTTCAGGTTGCCAACAGGAATAGCTTTCCACATCTGCTGCCAACTGATGTCTCCCCTGACGGGATTCAGAGCTGGACACCCAAAATTCCACACAGAGCAGAATTAGCTCTTTAATAAACAGGTCTGTGGCGCAGTTCAGCTGAGTATAAAGCAGCTGTTTCAGCAGTCATGTGGCTTCTGGCAATTGTATCCAGAACTTGCCTTTGCCACAGCATCCATGTCAAGGAGTTACCCAGCGCTTCCATCCCAAGTCCCCGTTTTTGAAGACTCTTAAAAAATGGTTTAAGTGAAATGGGGACCTTGGAGGCTATATTTATGTTGCTTGACAGTCTGTGTTGTTTGGAGAATGAGAATAGATTCTGACCTTTAGATATCACTGATGGTTTTTCATGCTTTTCTTTAAACCCATTTACGCATATTAATGGTTTTGCACGTGCACAGAAGCAACATTTCCTGGTACACACTGCAACAAGTGTGACTCACAGATTCACTTCTGCATCTTAGACACAGCAACTGAGTTCTTACTGTCTTACAACCACTGCTGAGCTAATTCTGTCAAACTCCCATTGCCCCTGGTGAAAACTTGTCCAAAATAAAATGAAAAAACCTGGACCATGCTCTGTGTTTGGGAGAAAAATGAACTGTCTTGGTAGCTGCCACATTTGTGTGCCAGAAGTTGTTGTATGGGATTTTAAAAGGTGCTTACTTTTGGCCTCTGTTTCCAGTGAAATCAGTCAGTGATTAAACTTCCATTGACCTCAGTGGGAACAGATTTAAACTCACATTAAGCATTTTAAAATCCAAGCATGCAGGTTTCATGTATTGGATAACATATCTTTCTCAGCACTATTATAAAACCTTTTCTCCCATCAAATCTATTGGCAGCGCGTCGTTTGCAGTAGATGTTAGAAGAGACTGAATACGTGCAATTGTTTTTCAATGTCACTTAAATAAATTGCATGTAATGCCACAGGCTAAGAGACAATTTCTGATAAGCTCCTGATGTTTTTCTTTGTCTTAGAATGTGCTCATTAAACTTTGAAAAGGGTACACCACGCAGCATCCACCATGAGTGCCATTCTAACGCAGCCACGTCTGCCCCACCACACAACAAACCAAACATGACTTTTTCATGAGAAACAATAAAAAATGTTCATCAATTATTCAAGTCTTCTTTTCAGTAGGTATGATTGAAAAAAACTATAAATGAAAATAAAATATCTCTTCCTACACGTCACTTTCACAAACACTAAATACTTTGGATTTCTTCTTGTGGGCCCAACCACCCCAATACTTTGTTTAGAGCACTGTCTGACATCTCTAGTTCACCTTTTTAGGCATGGACGAATGCAAGAGCCTCACTACTGTCCTACACACAGCTATGGCCTTGGGCTAAAAAATAAATACCTGTCTTTCACAGAATACAGTAGGCAGCTTAGCATTTCCAGAAATAAAATACTACTTGCTCCATATCCTCTATTTTAATCTTTTCAGAAAGAATTAATCAGGCAAAAAATCTCTGAAACATGACGTATTTGTGAATGCAGCAATGTCAATAAAACCAATGGCATGCACAGTGTGGAGAAGGCAATTAGTCCCTCAGTCCAGCTTTCTCTCACATGAGTGGGAACACTCTGCCTGTGCAGCTTACAGTGACCTGAAGGTCATTCTTCTGTATAAGGACATTTGCTACAAGCAGGTCACTAAGGTTTCTTTAAACCAACAGACAAAATAAAGTAAGTGCTTTCCTCCTCTGCCAACTTCTCTGCAAAGTGTCACCATGTCCCTTCCAAACTTCTGCTCCCTTTTGCCCCATACTATAACTTGAGCAGCGGACCATGGTTTTATTCTTTGCCCTTCATTGCCTTTCATCAAGAAAGCTTCTTAACTTTCTCGAGGCGGAAAAGACCTTCCTTTGACCTCATTCTTCTTGGTTTTTCTCTACTCATGGATGCCAAAGGAGAATTATAAGGAAACTGGTTGTCTCCTTCGCCCCCTTCCCACTCATGTCTCCCTATTTCCCAAGAGTGGTCACAGTAGTGCCTGTAAAAGCTTATCTCCTCAGTGCCTCACCCTATACATCCTCTACATCTCTTATCTCATCTAAGAGATAGCACCTCAGCTAGTACAGTATTGGCTCATTCTGGGGTTCTGTAGTGGGTCTGAGGTGAGTGTGTCACCCAAGAGCCACAAATACCATTTCCCGTGGTATCCATATATTGAAAGGCTGGAAAACCTAACATCCAAATACTGGCCAGTCAAACTTGGCTTAATGCGAGACTAAAAGAGATCACAGCCCAGGGAAGGATGGCTGCAGGCCATAAATGCAAATAGCTGTGCGATTAACAACATGTTATACTCATAAAATTTAAATCAAACATTGGTCAGCTGAAGGTCATTAAAGTAAGAAAGTCCCTTAGTTCTCCTTTATTCTGCTCTGAAAGGCTGATACTTAATGGTGGGAGGTACAGTGGACTAAGAGGAAAACCACACAGACTTAAAAGATTTTGTTTCAAAAAATAAAATGGATTTGCTGAATATTATGGTAAGCCTAATCAGTGCAAGGAAAGCAGTAATTAACTATAAATTACCAGAAAGAACAAAAAATATCCTTGTTCATTTGAGTGACTACTGTCAATCCGCATCCCCTACCTAGCACCGGGAGAGAGCACTCGCAGAGTAATCATTATAAAAAGGGCAAACTTTCTGGAGTGCTCTGGATACTTTGCCAGCTTTTGTAGGAAGAGCTCAAGAAATGGGAAACTACTTACTGTGGAATGGCTGCCTGCTGACTGTGAACAGCCACCTTTTACAGGAGCTAGAGGGGATCTGAATGTTGTTTGTACACTTCAGCTCAGAGCTCCCCAAAGCAGCGGCAGAGGCTTTGCGTAGCTAAGTGCAGGTACCGTCAGCTGTGCAACATGTCGGGTCACTGTACTATGAAACAACTTCTGAATAAACCGGTTCTGCTCAATTTGACCACTGTCTCCTGTACAAAACAAACCATGCTTGTTGACACTACAAATGCCAGCCGTGTTTTCATGTCCACTGCCAGACTGAGTAGAAATTTGCTGGATTTAAACCAAATGGAGAAAAATACTTTTCATCCCTGGGGAAAATGAGTATGACCAAGGTATGTCTTCTGTATCTATAGTAAGATAAAAGATGATAAACATTTAACTAGTAAATTCATTTAAGAATTACAAGCTAGCAAAACAAACTCAGTAAAGTTGAACCTTTTAGTCATAGTTGCACACCGCCATGATAGCTACAGAAAATGAAATGTTGATGTGCACTTCTATAGCTGGAGGACAAATTCGTTTCTTTGGAACATGTTTGAGCTTGTGACTCTTTCAAACTTTACAAAGGGATTAATTTTCCTTAGCAGTTGCCAAACAATAATAAAGATCACTAAAAGTGCAAAACCAGCTAGCTGAGAAGCATCTATTACACCTGGCTCAGGTATAATATTCACACAATGTGTTGCAGAATGTGTGAAAAAATCCAAGGAGCAATAAGCCTCTACGCTGAAATTACCAAATTCAGCACCTTAATGTAAACACTGATTTAAGTACATTTACAGCAGTTTATCTTTATGAAGATTGTAGTATTGCATTATCTTCCTTGGCTTCTTTGTAAAGTTAAAAGAAAAACAAAATCATTCTGGTCTTCAAGAAGTTTTTCTGATGCTGACTTTATTTATTTGTTTATTGCCAAGTAGAAACCTTAAGGATGTGTAAAGTATCTGTTGTGACACGCAGTGCTTTCTTACTAGATCAAATCTAGGTCTCCGTAGACAGCAGATAATAGCACAAAAGGGGAAGCGTGAGATGAACTCACACTAGAATTAGAAAAAGAAAGGATTTAAAGCTGAAGGATTTGAGGGAAAACATCCATTATGATACACTTCACATTCACCATTAGGCTGCCCTTGGGAAGGAGAGAATCAAGAAGCTGTAAAACAGGGTTTAATATGTGCTTCCTGGGACTTGAGGAACCAGTAGACCTCCATTAGACAGACTTTTGACAGGTCTCTAAGTTAGGATATCCTACATATAAAAATAAATACAGCTTTAGCTGACAAGACGATTGTTTCTATGGCAGTGTAGATCAAGACAAGTCAGAACTCTTGCAAGACTGTGAAACCAAACTATTTTCTAAAACCCTAGGAAGCACACGGTACAGATATGACATTATTCGTAGCTTGGAGTTGGTTAGTGACAGCTGGTCCTCTCTTAAAGCGCGCGCTCTCAGGTCTGGGCAGGACGTGCAGGCTGCTCCTTCCTGAGGAGGCATGTGAGTATCTGGGACTCTTAGTACTCAGCAAACGTGAAACTACCCATGCAAAACCCCAAAGGTCTGAGCCAACAAGGCAAAGATGACAAATGTCAAATAAATTTTTCATTCTCCTGTTTTGTAAATCAGTTTTATCGTTTTTGGCATGGTAATGTTAAGTATTGCTTTTCCTCATTCTGACCACGCAGATATAGAGCGGAAAACTAATGAATCCCTTCAATTCTGCTAAATTTGAACACTATTTTCTCAGTTACTTCAGCTTCTATCATTCTCTTCCCTTTGCGGAAGACTCTACTCTGATTTTTTTTTTTTCAAATCTGTGGAGAATATTTGCAGTAAGACAGCTTCCACGATGTGAAGAAATGCGTGTTGGAATATTGCTCTGTAAAGGCAAAGAAAAGGGCCAATTTGAAAGTGAATAAAGACTGAGAGCTAGAGAAGCTCTGAGGGTGGAATGTACGGTTTTACACAAAAAAAGTTCCTTGTTTGGGCTCTCTTGATGCTTCACCATATCAGAAAGGGTTTTACCAATGAGAAATAAAAGGTTATTGAGCTCAGAGCAATGGTTTTAAATGAGGCTGTATTCTCTTAATCTCTTGTTTCTAGAAGAAAATCCAGCAGAAGAGAGATAAATCCATGGCAATGAAAATATATGCATTACAACAGTAAGTATATATTTATTTTGGAATGCCTTTAGTGAGCTTAACCTGCTTGTACTATAGGGTTGCTGAACACCTACAAGGTGGAAGGGGGTTGTGTGAGGGAATGCAAATTGAGCAGAGCATTTCAAGAGCAGTGAGAAGCAGGGATTCAGTTAACTGGCTGCCTCCTGGACTCTGAGTTGTACACGTCTTCGTTTCAGAACTTTCTCTGAGTTCAGCAAAAATATTTCAGTACATTCACAATTAGTCAGGATGGTTAACACAGAGTTCAAACAAGGAGATTTGTTTGTAAGTAAATTCTTCTCCCACTACTACAGCTGTGTCAAAGCTTATGCCAACTGGCACTTAGAGCTGTTCTACTGCCAAAATTTGTTGTCTCCAAAGCAAATGGGAATGAGCCAACATCCTGTGGATCTCAACTGTAAGCAACCATCTAAGACAGAATATAAGATGAGGTTGCAGAAGAGACAGGCGATCTCCACAGGAACAGTCCACCCAGAGACACAGAAAGAGGGAGAAAGAGAGGGTGGTTATGTATATTGGATAAACAGAGTTCATTTTTGTCTCCTGACTAATATTTAGGATCAGATTCTCCACTGGGATAAATTAGAGCATCTTTAGCCCTATGTTTGCAAAAATCTTGACATCATTGTATAAACCATATTATTTGAGATGATAAATCTGGGGTCTGTTTTCTTTGCCTGATAGTTTAAGGGCCTCTAGGCTATTGTTTTCAAGCCACTTTCCAGTATCAGACAGGCAAGACTTCATCTTCATGCAAATGGAGACTGCATGTAGTTGCCTCAAGTCTGGGTTTCATGGAATGAAAGAAAAACCTGGAACAAAACACAAGTTAAATAACAAAACCATGAGGGTTAGTGGCTGCAAAATCTGTCCAGCTCCAGCTCACATCATTGGAAGTATGTGATTTTGTGCCAGCTGAGGACCCAGCCCTTAGTCTAAATATTGACTCTGTGTTTGGTCTTGTGGACTAAACAAGAAGTTTCATGAGGCATTTCCCAACCCAGTTGAGTTTGGAGAGCTTGAAAGACTCCACTTCAGCCTTTATATGATCAAAGTTGCAAGCTCTATTTGAGTTTGCTCCTAAACACAGTCAAAAGACTTTTCAGCTGCTTCAAGATTTTGTTTTCAGATATGCTTGCTGCAACACCTACAACCTAGTAAGTATTCCCCACAAATACAAGAAAAAAAATTCCCACCACTGTAGTCATACTTAAAGCTGGACAGAATATTTAACAATTATTTTTCTCCTCAAAAACCAAGTGATTTATCTGACTCAGGAAAAGGAAATCAATCCTCACTGCTATGCCTGAAGTGAAAGTTATCTTCTCCCCTACTGAGAGCTTTGTGTTTTATTTGGACAACTAAGTATGTTCTATAGGAACTTGGGAAAAAAGGTAAATTACAAGCATTTGAACATTTATCAAATGCTTTCAAAAATGTGGCAATATTTGCAAGATTTGTATTTTTTAAACATTAAAATGGTGAAAGGATTTTTTTCTGTAACCAAGGAGAAGGCATCAAGTATTACCTTCTGCATTAGATGTGCAAGATCAATCTTACCCCAGGACCGTGAGCGTAGTAGAGTACATATCTTTGCTTAAGAATTTCATTTCTTCAATCCATTTTCATCTCTACAGCCACTAGAAATCTGAATTTTCTTTAACACTTGTTCTCTCTTGAGTCTGATCCTCCATTCTCAGCATACCGACTGTACTGCAAATTTTGCAAAAAGAATGAATCCTTATCCTGAGCAATTGCCTGTTTTCCTCTGATACTGAGTTCGTTGACTGAATTTCTATAAACTGCTTTTCTAGATTGGCCTCTGGCGTTTTACAGGCTCTGTCAGTGATACACTGCCACATCACTGAAGCAGATCTCATCAATGTACCATCCTCTGTTCACATCACATTTTGGTAGTTTTCACAATCAAGGTAAAAGGTCTTAGTTAATGATTTGCTTCCTTAAAGGGCCTGTATTATAGAAAGAAGACAGGTATGTCTTGACAGGTATTATTGTTAACTACCTGAAATGAGCTTCACTCAGAGGCTATCAAAACCTGTCTCAGATCAAATTCCTTACTGAGAATTTACGCTGTGCTGTATCCCAACGAGTATAGACTGGGATCACGAGTCTTCAGGGCTCAGAAAAGAAAATCACCTTTTTATCTGTAACCTTTTATTGCTGCTTTTTTCCCTGACTACTTAACTCTGGCCTTAAATACACCAGATTCCAGCCTGCATTTACAAAGGGGTTACCCCACCAAAGGGACAAAGCTACATTACCCCCAGCTTTGAGAGCAGCCACATACACTGGGAATTTTTTCCAAGAGAAAATAAAAATGCTTTTTGCTCCTCACATTTTCAATTTACCACATTTGTCTAAGATGCAATCCTTTCTGTTCATCTAGCAATGACAACAGTGAAAGCAAGCGCATGTCCATCCTCCATTCACTGCCCAGCTTCCTGACACGGCGTAATGGACATCGCCGGTGGGGACACACTCAGTGAGTGCCATCTGTGCTGAGGGAAAGTGCCTACATACAAATAGATGGGGCAAAATGCACGTCAGGGAGAGGATAAGAAAATTTTATCTGTTTTGAAAGGCTATCAAGGACTTCAATAAAGAGCAATAGATGCATTACGTTTGATTAGGTCACAAACCACCACATTACCATTCTGATGAAATAAAGCTCTACTTAACAGTCTCTGCACTTTCACATAGAGATGGGTGGAATTTATCTTTAACGGCTCTTCACTGAAAACAAGCCATAATTTATCTCCCAAGAAATACTAGGATAATGAAAACTGCCATACACAGTGCAGATACTTCCCCCAATTTCTTTTTGGAAGCTTATTAATTATCAGGACTTTCTGAGAGGTTTGTAAATCAAGACAGAATCTGCTTAAATAATCTATGAGTGTGTGATAATGCTCATTATTCTCAGAATTTGGAAAAACAAGTCTATTCGTACCCAAAAGCCCTGTAAACCAGACAATCCCATCACCACAGCAGCACGCTTGTTCAGCCTCATGAGTGTGTAAGGGTCCCCGGTCCGTAAATACAAGACATCCTTTCTGTATTTCCTATTAAATGACACGAAGCAGCAGTAATTGTTTACCATGGATTCAGCTAGAGGTCTTTATTTTAGAATATCTGTGTCCTTTTAATCCACTTGTTTGCATTTGTCTTAGGGGATGTGCTACCTTCTAAGAAAAACACACAACAGCAACAGACGCCTGGAGAAGACCCACATCACAAGAAAAGGCTGAAGTCTGCTTAGGAAATGGGATCAGACAGGCACACTCTTAAAATAAACAGAAAAAACCTGCAGCCTGTGCCTGATCCCCTGCCTTCCCACAGCTCCTCCTGCCCACGAGCCCATGCTCCGCCACCGCAGGGGAAGGAGCAGCTTTACAGGGCTGCCACCGCTCCCTTCCCACCCAAATCCAGCTGGGACACAAGGTGCTCCACACACAGGTGCACAGAGATGCAATTCAGACACTTGTGAACCACTCTGAAAAAATACAGTCCAGTAATTTCACAGGGAGTGAAATTGGGAGGGGGCCCAAGGGGCTCATTCACTTAGGGGAGAAAAAAAAAAGAGCAGGAGTGACTTCTGCAATGCAAGTGTTTACACAGGCAGATCACAAACCCAGTGGTTTTGGCTGATCAGTCAAGGGGAATGACTTGATAAGGCCAGAACAAAAAACAACACTTGGGAAGGGCTTAATTTCATTGTCTGAAGGTTTCTCCACTGAGTTCAACCAGCCCTGCTCTCCGCTTGTTTAGGCGGCTTTTCTTAGTAACAGAAGACTTTCACAGTCGGGCATACGCGAGAGAGACAATTTGCAGACACACGGACGTGCCGCAGGCTTGGCACTGGCCTCGCTTTGTGCGGGCTGAATGGAATTAGGTTCTGGTCACTGGGCTGTGGGCTTCCAGACCACTGATTAATTCTTCTTCAGCCAGCACAGGGACATCCAAAATCGCCACACTTCAGACTGGGGAAGGGGGATATTTGGAGGTTAGAAAATTTTATGTTATGGTTTTTAGAAAATCCTGTGGTAGAATAATGGATGCCACAAATACCCTGAATGTGTATTCCAAATCGAGGTGCTGCAGAAAAGCACAGGTCTCCTTTCTGTATGGTACCAACAAGTGTACAGAGAGTAACTCACCCTATTTTTAGGTTTGTCAGACTCTAATCTCTCACTTCCCTCTATCCCTTTCTCTGCTGGCATCACTTCCTGAGCTTTACTAATTAGTGCATTGAGCCATACACTTGGATATATAAATATAGATCACATATAAAGACCTTGTGTTTCAGAGATTTAAGAATACCCCTAAAAATAGATGGTCATTGTGTCTAATATGGAGCACTGTTCTCTATATTTCCTTCCTTGTCTCCCATCTTGTGGGTACAGCATAAACAATGATTTTTACCATCATAAATAATTCAAGTCATTCCACGAGATATCAGTAATGTCAGTTAGACATATTTCTTCCCATCAGTGAGAATTTCCTGTTTTCTGCTATGCTTTGGGCAAACCACTCTTAGCCTTGATGCATGAGGAACTGAAAAAAAGCCTTTTGTTCCTCATTCACAGCATTCAGAGTTCACCTTGAATGCTGTGAGCCCAGATTCACTGGCTTTTGCTTCCTGAAGTTTGTATCCTCATTTCAAAGTGCTGTCCTGCAATTCATGGTACTTGATGAAAGCACCATAATACAAGTTATTGGGCTCATAAGTGACTTATGTCTTCACATCACCAGCCCTGAAAAATATGTAAACCATATTAAATAAAACCTCGAGCTATTTTCAATGTTTGCTTAGTTTAAAAGGTCATTAGAAGGTGAGCAAAGGTTGAGGAAGAACTTTATGCAATGGGTAAGAATAACACAGCACAGATGTAAAGTTTCTGGTGGATGATCCACCAGGTCCTTACACATATGAATTACAGCTCATAGTCCTAGTACAAGATAGGTAAACACTGTCATTCCCCGGCTTTCAGATGTGTAAAACAAAGCCAGTAAAAGATTTGTGACTCATAAGGCATCAGAAGAGCCAAGAGCAAAATTAAAAAAGACTTAACAGCCAGCCCACATTCTAGCAACTTGAATTAATTCAGTCAGCGATGGGATCCTGTGTTATACTCGTGCAGGGACAGGCCCCATTTTCCTTGCCAATGACAGCAGATTCCTGGCTGTATTTGACTTCCAGTTCTGCATAGCTATAAATAATCTGCTACATCTCATTCTTCCAGAGTCCAGTCATCTATAATTTCCAACATGACTTATTTCCTCCTCCTCCTCTACTCCACTGGTTTGATGCTTAACCCCTCAGCTCTTTTCTGCGCAGCACGGTATTATGAGAAACTTCTGCAGAAAGGGAAGCTGTGAACCAAATGATGAACAGGTTCAGTGTAGAGCCCATAGCTGCGAGACATTCAATGTTAACAAAAGCCAGTAGGAAAGTGTTTAAATTCTCCTTCTGTCCTCAGACCTGAATATCAGCAGGGTGTAAGTGGTTCACGGCCACTGTACCTCTCATTGTCACCATGGGATGAATTTCACTTAAACACCACAGTCATACCTCACAGCTCTGGTCTCCATTCCTACCTATTTTCAGTTCTGAGATATATCCAACAGAAACTCCAATAATAAATAATAAAGCACACTTGTGCTAACTTTCAAATGCAGCTGCGTACCTGTAAATCCCAAGTGCTGCACTAGGCATGTGGAACCAGAGATGCCACAAGACTCAAAATAATACCAAAGCAAAAGAAGCAGCAAGTTCATACACTGCTACTCCAAAGGTTCTACACTGCTGGATTCTATGTATTATATGAAATAGATAACTAAATTTTCTCTTTCTGTAGTTGGCCAAAGATGTTCAAAACTCAGTCCTTGAGAAGACTTTTGAAATAAATGCACTAATAAGTTGCTCAGGGCAGATGTTTTGACTAAGAAGTGCTGGCTCACAATGAGAATTACTGTAAGGAAAATTGCATATCCAATTATACAGTCTGAGGTCACATTTGCCTATGTTATTGGGAAAAACGTATTTTATTGTTTTTAACTCTTCGAGCCAACAGTCCTGCAGGAAAGAACTCCACAGTTCTCTTTCAAACACTAACAAAACAATTGCCAGGAAATTTTTAAGTGTAGCATTTGTCCCTGATGCAAACATACATACATTTGTCAGCTCTGAAATTAGATTCATTGTGCCAGTAGTCAAAAGAATCAAAATGATGGTGGAAAACAGTGATGAAATAGATATGAATCCTCTACCTGGCTATCAGGGCACAATGAGCTCTAGAAGCACCACTGCCTTACTTTCACAACCAGACGCATTAAAATTACAAGTATTCATGTCATTTTTTGAAATATTGTTTTAATATCTACTTTCCAGGATGAAGTTTCCATTTGATTCTACATTAATTCAGTGTGCACTGCTGAGGGCAAAAGAGGGTCAGGTCACCTCTTGACCTATGCACGGAAGTCCTGCATCATTGATGAGATGAAAGAGGAAGGACCACATTTAGAGATCCAGCAGAATAAGTCTCTTGAGCTGGAACAATGTAGTTAATTCCACTGCATCAATATTTCAAATGCATCAGGTTCAGAGGAAAATACACTTGCCAAAAACAACAACAGTTTGGCTTAAAATCAAAACCCGCAACCTGCAATATATTAAGTACCAAAGTTCTTGAAATGCTTCCTGGTTTTATGAATACAACCTGCAATTCAAGCACTATCATGTAACCAGGATAAGAAGATATTTAAAACATAAAGGTATAAAATGCAGCATACCAGACAGATTGTGGCTTAAGAACATAAATAAATACAGAGTCAAGCCACTGCTCATAATGTATTATTTCAATAATCTGAGTGAATGACCTTGACAAAGGGATGGCATGTATGTAGTGGTAAATATGCCGCTGCTTTAAAAGCTTACAGGCTCCTTTAAGACTGACAGCATTGGAAATCCTACCAGCGTTCAGTTTGTTCATATATAACATGTTCTGGGATCTGAAGAGCTGTGTTCAGTCTCTTAGTACATTGTTCACCAAGCTTACCTTGCCTTTTCAGTTAAATATCCACTGATTACATTTTACTCATGTTCTTCTTGTACTGGTGTGACAGTGCATTCCAGCTGCCTACCACTGTCAGCATCTCATTTCTCCAGGCAGGGAGGGCACAAATTCACCTCAACACCATGAGTAAAAGTAATAGAAAGCATAAGACCTGGAATGCTGAAGACATCCCGTGCTTGGGACCAAAGTGTGGTTTGGATGCAAATGATGAACTCAGGAGGTACCACTGGAGCTGATCATTTCAGTGAGCCTGAGAGAAGCCATTCTTGAATGGGTCTCTCCTTCCCTTCATGTTCAAGTTTTGCACAGAACACTTCATCAGCCAAAAAGATTTTCTTATTCTGTAGTGGGAGATTTAGATTCCTATTCCTGTACCAGTGGACAGTCAATTATTTATACAAAGTAGAAGAGAGTCAACAGAAGGGACTGCAAATGCCCTGTGCAACATAATGCCTGATTGCTCGGAGGCTACAATGCTCTTGAGGCAGAGGAGAGAACTGAACCTTATAAAAGCAGAACAAAATCACCTCCTTCTCCCTGGATAATAGAGCTCTTTTGCTGTTTTGCTTTTTTTTTTTCCTGAAATGAGAAGGAAAATTTGACCCAAATTCACAGCTAGTTTCCAGGCAACTGAACTTTGCCAGAACATGTAACGAAGCTCTGAAATGCTATTTGCCATCCTGCTGTAAAAACTTAATGGGCTGCAGTCGTACCACAAGGTAAACTAAGGACAGGCAGCTACTTCTGAAAGGCAGGGAGAAGAATTTTCTGTCACTGAGGAAACTTATCACCAGGATGTATTTTCATCTCCAAAGGATAATGGAGATACTGAAAGCAACAGGAATCCTTCCCCACAACTATCAAGAATCTTGTTTCCATTTTTGCCGTATGAAATTACTATCAATTCCTTATGCCATCTTAGGATCTAGAAGACCCACTTATTAACCAGAACTGTCACTATTCTGATGCTGTGTAAACTGTGCATTTGGGGCAGCAGCATAAGCAGTGATTTCAGAATAGGAGCCACCTTAACCATTTTTTTCAATACATGGAGCAGTAACAATGTGTTTTAAAGGCTTTTGAAGGAGAGCACTGAAGTGTGTTTTGGCTATTGATGGAGCATTCTTCTGAAGTGGGAGGAAGACCTGGGAAGTTGTACAAATGCCTTCCAGTACCTCTCCAAGCAGGGTGGGGAGCTGAGCTTTACACTAATGGCAGTCAGAGAAGCCAAGGCAACTCCTCACAAGAGGCCTCAGAAGGTAAATTTCCATAAAATGCATTTAGGGAAGGCAAGCTAATGAAGGACCACAAAGAGAGAGACAATCTGACTGAGTGAGCAGATAGGAAAATGAGTCTCTCCCTTTGACAGACTTAAAACAGTGCTTTTTACATTTAATCTGGCTAATACATTCTATGATTCTATGATAATAGATTACTGAAAAAACAAAACAAACAACAAATTGACCTCTATTGCACACTCTGACCAGCTTAGAGAAAACTGTCCCCCAGTCAAGTTCACACATTTCATTCTCTCCCTCTGGGTGACCATCATCATATACACTGATGTTCACTGCCATGGTTCAGCCTTGGTACTGCTGAAGATGCTCAGGACTTCAGTGAGACTGCTCCTGTTGGGAGACTCTCAGATTGCTGACAAGTTAATGCTGAAACAGTCTTCTGCAGACATGCTGTGCAGTTTTAGCACAAGGCTGAATGTCACAGCAGAAAGCAGAAGCCTGCAATCTTTTAATATCTTAAAATTTAACAAATTTATTTAGTAACAGACTTTTATCCATTTCTAATTCTGGATAAAGCCACATTAATTAGCCCTTGAGTTAAATGATATGCCAAGTACTACCAGCTGTCTTTTCCCTTTTCTTCCTAAATGTATGTGTATGAAGACAGAGATGCTTAAGAGGATAATTGCACCCCAGCTCTTTGTCCACAGAAGAAATTCCATTTGAGCTTGTGCTTCCTTCTTGCATTGAGAAACCCAACAGGGCAGTTCATGGCAGAACTAGGTAGGCGCATAAATAATCTGTAAAATTTATTTCGTTTGCCTCATTGTGTTTTTAATTATTACTAGTAGTCCAGTCCTTAAACGATATTCTTTGTCTTGGAGAATCATACATTTAGAGAGATGTACTAATCAGTACTTACTCACTGTGCAACTGTGCATACTGACAAGGTATTTTAATGACTTGGGTAACTTATCCTACTATTCCAATCATAAATCATATAAAGGGGGAAAAGCCTAAAGAAATGTATATGTTGATCAAAGTCAGGCCAAAGAATTATTCTGTCTCTCTCAATTTCGCCAATAAATCGAGATTATATTGTTCAATAAAATATCCCCAAAAAAGAGGAATGTTATACTGTTTTGGAGAAAAACACTTCAGAAAAAAAGATATCTCCTCCAACTGTTTTTTGATGTTGTGGTTTGAATGATCATATTCCACATTAAGATAATTTTACAGCCATTTTAATTTTAGTTATTTTACTGACACTGGTAAAGTGCATCACTGTTAAGACGAATATTGTCTAACACTATGCCAGTTTTGTGCTGGTTTTGTCCCCTGCCATTCAGCATGGAGGGCACAGGAGAGGAGGAGATCTTTCTTCAATTAAATATATGGCTATTTATTTCTTCTGCGGCCAGCATTTTCTTTATGGCCTTTCAGATAAAGATGTGGGAAACAGTTTGTGACCAGATTTGCAAGGCAAAACAAAACACAGTATGACTACTGCCGAGTATTACATTCTTCTGTATGTCACAGTGAGTGAACCTAATTACGGTTCATTAAGCCCGAATTCAGTTTCTCATTCATGTACCCAACAGAGTGGTATCTAGTCATCTCTCATAACTTCAGCATGATGTTCTTAAATCAGTGTGGACTTTTTAAATATCAACATACCCTATAGTCCTTGCATTTTTCATGATACTTACAAATGGAAACACAGCACATTATAATTAATGATTTCAGAAGCTAGTTTTGAAGAGAAATAAATTGAGATTATCAAATCTCTTCCATGAGGACAGAGACAGTCTTATTAAGTGCTTCGAAAAGTTCCTTTTAGACATCTTTTGCAGAACATGCCCCTGCTGTGTCTGCCCTCTGGTTATTCGTTTCACCTGTAAATAGTTCGCTGCCACTGCTGACTCCACTAAACATCTCCTTTGTACTTCAATCTGCATTTTATGTGAACTCTGGAGCTATTAGCCACTAATATCAACAGCATTGCACAGTCTAGGAACATTTATTGCTCCCCTGCTTAGTTTAATGTTTCTGCCTTAGTACCATAATATTATTAATAGTCACAAAGTACAATAAAAGAAAATTAAGTGTTTATTTTGTTCAGGCTTTCGCCACTTTACCTGCAGCCTTTTTCCATTACATTTGCACATAAATGAGCATACACTACATTTTTTAGTGCAGCTAAAAATCAGGGTTTAACTCCCCTAATCATATTGTTCTATTTTCAGTCATCTTCCAGACCACTTTATTTGTTATTGCAAATGCAAGTATATTATGGTAAATTTATACATATATATTTTATATAAATGCATAGTACGCATTTGGTGGCTATTCACCTTGCTAATAGACTTCATTTGCATATTTTTCATTCTTTTAAAACAAATATTTTGTAGAAAGATGGTCTTCAGTAGAGGCATGATATGGTTTGCAGAACATGCATGCCAAGATAGCCTATTTGCTGCTTGTGGTGCTGCTTTATTTTTCCTCTCGGTTTCATAGATACAAAACCAAAATGAAGGTCTTAATGACTATTAAGATAGGCATTGATTCAGACATTTCGAACTGATGAGACCTGGAGACAGTTGCCTTCACACAGACACTGCAGTGCTGAAGTGTCCACTTTCTTGAGAAACATTGGCCTCCATGGACAATATGCTGATAAAAAGTGAGCCAAGTCATAGCTGGCCACAAGAATATAAACCAAAGCGCTTCCCATGGATATACACAACTATGGGTAAGAATAGCATTAACCACATTCTTTGCAAAGACCAGCTCACGTACATATTCCTGCGAAGGAAACTAGATGGTGGATAAAATTAAGGAATTATGGGGTTAATGAGTATGTGAAACTGCAGCTGCAAAAGCCTCTTTCTGTTTGGCTGCATCATGGCGGGCACAGCCCAGGCTGCTCCTGTCCTGACGCGTGGCAGGGCTGCCAGCATCTGAGCAGTCAGTCCGAGAGGTGCCCGGAGGGAAACGGGATGAAAAATAAAACTTTCTAGGGCCCACATACCACCAGAGCTCAAACTGAACCAGGCCCATGATCTCTTTAGTAGAGAGATTAGTCCTTTTCCCTGTCTAGACAGCGTAGCTACACAAGTGTCCCAGTCAGATCTGCAGAACTTGCACAGCCTTGTACAATGGCAGCAGGAATTAGCTAAACCACACACAATTTTGGTTGTGAAAGAGCAGATGCAGGGAAGCCTGATGGGCCCTGATTTCCCAAATGGTCCTGGGAGCGGCCTCCTGCCAGCATGGCACGAGTATCCTGTATTATCAGACTCTGCATCGCAGATTCGACTCTCCATGGTTAAAGCTTCACACTTCTAAGCGGCTTAATGAAAGACAGTGGGTGGTTTACACTTTTTCTGAACTGTCTCCAATTTGACAGCATTTTACCAGTATTCAGCAGCTTAGATTATATGCCAGGAGCCTTGGCACCGTAGGAAAAGTATTAGGTTCTCTGTTTTTTCACTATGAATCTACATTAATAGCTCTAAATTCCTGCTCCCAGTGAGTGAAAAGAGATGCTTTGAAATGTATGCATTTGTTGGGCTATATTCGTTTGTACACATAACTAATTATAAAGTAATTAGCATTATCTCAATACATCTAAACGGGCAAGCAAGGGAAGACAGAACCATTTATTACAGTGACAAAGGGAATCAGCATTTTCTTATCATAAAAATCCAAGTTATCTTGTTTTCTTGTACGTTAGTGTAATTAATCACTGTATTTAGCATTCATAGATAATAACACCCAGTATCTGCTCTGATGAGATACAAACAAGCATATTATGAATCACTTCACATCCAGACCATCTTAATTGCTAAAATTACTGCCTTCATGTCTGCCGCCTCTGTAACAGCAGGTAACTCAATGAAACGCCTGAAACACCCGCGTGCTTTGGCAACCAGCTTAACTACCGAACTAATATGGCATTTGTCATTCTTATTATGAAGCCATATTCTTCCTTCATTTACAATTGCATCAAGCCAGAGAAGTCCATGGGGTGATGCAGGGCATAAACAAGGGCATAATCAGACTTCCCATAGTGGATGACTGAAGGAGCGAAAAACACTGTCAAGTTCACTATTTCACTAATCCCATCTAAATAAACCTCTTAACTGGATGGAACACAAAATGAAATCTTACTTTTATCCTTAACTGAGTAATAAAATAAAATTAAAAAATAAAAGAACCCTTATCAGTTAATTGAGATTGTCTTCAATTATATAAATACGACTGACTAACCTTCAGGGCTTTTCATTAACCAGGGTTCATCAATTCTAATCATCTGACACTCAAATACTTTAATGGCCATGCCAATGTAATTAAAGTTGCCAATTCTGCTGACAAAAGTTCTTAGGTTACAAGCACAGTTATCAATGTAGGATAAGTAATCTTGTACCACACTGCTTTCACAGATACTGTCCTATCCCACTAATGTCTTAACCGGTGACAGATTTTATTAATGAAATTAATCTTCAAATATGTATTCAGTCGTTACTTTTTGTTCAGAAAAGGAAGTAGCCACTGCTTTGTAATCCTGTGTGGTATTTTATCACAATTAATAAACACAATAGGAGTCCAGGTAGAATTAATCATCATCTTTAATCAAAATAATTAAGGTTTTAATCTTCTAAGGGTAATTTGTTTGACCCCATCCTACAGAATACATTCTCAAACATTCTACTGTATGGATTGTGACTGCAGGCAGGAGGAGAGTCAGGGTGTAAGAAATCAATTCAACATGTGCTTTAGAGTGTCTTTCGTGTTGTACTAATATCCACATACAAGGCATAAAGATTTCTCATTGCTACAGGATGATTTTCCAGTTAAATCACATACTTGCTGCCTACAAAATGTGCATAGATTCATTTAAACAGCATATAATATTACCTATAAGAATAACTGAAAAGCATTCTGCAAGCCACTAGCAGCTGCAGACATCCAAGTAACTGCCAAACACCACACACGGGAAAGTTTCATTGACTTCCACTGGGCTGATCACAAAAGAAAAATTACCTTCTAGTTCAGATGTGTTTTTCCTCTTCCAGAATCACTACAGGATATTTAGGAATAAAATTTCAACAGGAGGTATCCCCTTTCCTCCTTACATTCAGCATTGTTTGATTTATCTTTTCTTTTTTGATAGATCAAGAAAAAATAATCAGAGGAAATCTTACACAATGTGATTTATGGCAAACACAGTCTGAGTGTCAAGTATCAGAAAAGGAAAGGACAGCCAAACAGAGTCAGATCAAGAGTTCTGAGTGTGGCAGAATATGGCAATTAGAGGATGCAAGAGGACAGCAAGCATATTGTTGTACATTCATGGGACACATTCTGACAGTTCTGGTCTCAATTTCTTCACTAATCATTCCTAAATTCAATTTGCTTTCTTGACTGCTACTGAATATAGTGCTGAGATTTTCATCAAACTATCTATAGTAACTATAATATCTTATTCATGAACAGTAGTGCTTAGTTACATCTGAATATATTCATTATATTGAATACTTTTATCTAACCACCAATCCCTAGAGTAATCGCAATTTTCAAAAATTAAAATACAGTTCTGGAATGCACCTGAGAAATAAATACATCCAATGATCTCTCAGCTGCTTTCAGATGTTCAAAAGCAGAAAGAAAGTGATCTTCTAAGAACTTTGAGGGTTTAGTTCTGGTTTCTTGGGTTGTTGCTTTTTTCCACCAAAATCACAGTGTAGGCATTAGAATTATTAATTCACAGGTATGTCCTGATATTCCTACTCAAGCCATCCCTGGCTTTTGGACTGTATATCATAAATAGTTATAAGATAACCAAAAGGAAAGTAAAAGAAAAATGGAATCAAGATATGACTTGCTAAATATTGTTGCTCATAACCCATCGAAAGTTACCGGTCATTGTCTCCCTGCTCTGCTTGCAGAATTTCTACAGAATTGCAGGATTGTGCCTGTATTAAAAGCATGAATACTAATTTACTTATATCTTGTAAGAGTTGCTAAGTAATCTCATACTGAAAACTTCCATCAGCCCTTGAGCTAGCCAAGAGTAAACATAAAACTGACAGCAGGCAAGGGTTTGGGGTTGGGTTTCTTTACTTTCACAAATAACTTACTTAAGTAACTACATAGGCATCTTCCTACACTAGCTTGGGGATGCATCAGCCTAGGTCTTAGCCTACCATGAATGACTCTCTCTGTTCTTTGACCTAGAGCCAATCCTGTTCAGAACATTATCTGCATAACTATGCTGGAGTCAGTAAAGCCTTCAACTCGCAGGCTGAAGAACATCCTTTTTTATATACTGCAGATAGGCTGGCTGATGTCAATGAGAAAAGGCACAATGAATAAGAAGTGAAACATATATAAAAGTTTGTAGGAGGAGAGCCTACAGATACAGCACTCAGCTCATGGGGTTTCGATATTTGCTATAAATGTAGATTCCCACATACATTTCAAGAATATTTGACACTTTGTAAATGACATTGCTCAGAAAGAAAGTGTAAAAGCTACACTGACAGCTTAGCAGAAGTTCATGGTACAACCGCATCACTTTTATTAGTTATATGCAACTGTCCTCAAACACCACGCATGGTTTTAAGCTGTACACTCACACGGGTATGTGAAAGAGCTGTCTCTATTCAGTCTGAACAATAGGACAAGAGGTGGGAGCGAAGTGTAGTGTTGCCTTAGAGAAGTCACTAAGAGGTTCAGTGAGCTACCCAAGAAGTTCATGGTAAATTCAAGAATGCAAGCCTGCTCTCAAAATACAGCCTCAGTTTTTTCCACATGACCAAGCTGATGCACATGTCAAACACAGTGAAAAAAATCAAGAGTCATATTATTTCTTTCCCACAATCCATACTAAAGGACAAATTCTGGAAAATCTATTCAATTCTTATTCATCTTAACCAGCACCTACCCTCTGAAGTGCCTGGGAATTGCTTTCAAAAAGGGGCTGAACATCAATGTCAACTTTTGGCTCAAAGTCAGCTGGAAACAAGCCACAACCTAGACACAGTTGGCCCTCAGGATATGTTTCCAAAGACCTTGACAAACTTAAAATTAAATTTTAATTATCCATGTTCAGCTTGATTTATAATAATTGTCAATATCTGTGGTTTGAAATAACACATTTTACAACATGATCAGTCAGAGAAAATATTTTCCTAATGACTAAAGGGAGGAAGAGTCTGCAGTGAGTCCAAGAATTATATTATCAATCTTATTTATTATTTTTTTAAACCATAACACACAAACATTTAGGAGACATTGATCTGAAATTGGGGTGAAAGGCTGAAGAATACTATGTTTCCCTGGTTTTGCAGCAGTCAGAGTTAGGAGTCTAATCCTGCAGACATGAGACCAGCTGAGGTCCCAGGAGTTCACAGAGATAATTAATGGTGTTTGAAATGCTCACAAATTTTGAAGAGTCCATACAACCATTAAAATTTTACTTGCCAATTACCTTTAAAAAATAATTATGATGTGCCAAGAGTTGATAATTTATTCATTTGAACAAAGATTCTTGTGATGTTCTTCACAGCAAGTAAACCCTCAGCCATTTTGTACCCATGACAAGTCCCACTAAAATATTCAGCTCTTTTCATTCCTATAGAGTTGCACGGGAAAGGTCACTTTTTACACCAGGCTTTCAGGCATATCAGCTTCTGGGAAATATTTCTAAAATAAACTGCCATGACTTAGAGTATACCAGGCAGAATGGCAAACAAATTCTCAACTGGTGTCAGTGTTTCTTGCCTTGGAGCCCTGGCCACTTGCAGAACCACAGGCTCAACCTGCGGTTGTGCCAGGAATTTTCTAAATCAATACTTCAAATTGCTCAGAAATCATCTACTTTCCTGCTTTGAATCTGTTTACAAAGAAATTATTGCATATGGTTTTAAACAAGAGGAGTAAAAGGGTAGATTAAAAATGTAAGAGCAACCCAATTCATGTGAAATAAGAGCTGCTAAGCTACAGTGAAAAATAGATCCAAATAATGTCAGCAGAGGAGTGCTCAGAGGTCATAACGACAGCAATATTGCAGTTACTGTCCCTGCTCCAACAAAAAGGCTCACCAGAAACAAATCCCATCATCTGCAACTATCGTATCGGCAGGTCAGTGTGACACATGATGTACATATCCTCAATGATTTTTTTTCTGTATAAAGTGGATAAAACTAATATATATTTCCATTTTTATTTTTTGAAGCTTGACTCTGAAATTGCTTCTGCCATGGGTCTGTGAATTCCCAGCCATTGCATGATTCCTTCCTACCAACAGTCACTTCAGCCAAAAAGATATTATAAGCTTTTGTGATTTCTTTTTAAAGGTAGCTTCCTGTAACAACTCCTTCCTAAAAAGCTATTTGTTTTTCATAATACCAACTGAATGAAACATTTTGCCTCATGGCTCAGATCTTGCCTCATTTACAACTTTTATCCATTTGGGCTGAAAATTAAATTACCATTGCCTTTCTTTTAAATAACTAATGTGGGTAAAATTGGCTGATCCTTAACCTCATATACAATGGAAAAAAAAGAGGACTTTTCAGCTCTTCTGCATATTACCCCTCAAACATACAATTCCTAAACCAACAGGCTTCCTCACACAAGTTCTTCGCTTATCTATGAACACAAGCCCAGAAACTCTGCATATCATCTGAAGACTGTGTATTAAATCTATTGATTATCTCATACCCTGCCCTAGAGCAAAATTTCTCCTTAAAGAATTATAGCACATTATTCTATAACCATAGTTTTCCTCTTCTCTCACCCAGGCAGCAGAAACATGAGAAGGTGATGAAAACCTCTGTGGGAGTTCACCAAAAGCCACAGGAGGGTGAAGCTCAGCTCCAGACTTCTAGTTGAAGTCTGATTCTCTGTCTCTGACAGTAATACAGTTTTCAAATGTTTTTGACAGCCTCTTCTAAAGTTAGAACATCCGTTACTGTCCATGTATATGTAATACTGGAAGCTGAGACGGGTCGCATGGAAGCCTCAAGTAATTCTGCACAGAATCTGTCCTCCCATACAGCAGGAAGGAATTATGCCCAAGATTACTAATTTTGAGCACACACTTCTCTACAGCCTCACAAACTATGAAAATCCTCCTGGTTTCTAGGCTGCTGGCCAAATCAATGTTTAGGAGGATGAGCAAGCAAGACTTAAACAGCGATTCAAGGAAACAGAAACAACTGTTGTTCCAGAGGAAGAAGGAAGAAGTCTTTAAAAGTATAAATATATTCTTGAATATTGAAACTTCATTAGGTATTTTGGGAGGCAGGGTCAGTGTGGTTTAGAGGACTGTAGGCAGGGCAAGACACACTTAGTTTGTGTTCCCAAGCCTGTGTGATCTTAGGATAGGATAGGATAGGATAGGATAGGATAGGATAGGATAGGATAGGATAGGGATAGGAAGACAGGGTCCTGCCCTGTGGTGGAGATCACATTATTTGCCTCTTCCGTCACCTGGAGGAACAGCCTCTTCATTGCCTCTTCCAGAACTGACGGATCCCACCCTTGCCAGAGGTCTGCCTTGGTGCAGTGCTGGCATGTAGGAGGAAAAGGAAAAGGAAAAGCCCAGCCTTCCATGGGCAACAATGAGCTTTTTCCAAAACAATTTCCTAGTGAAGCAGTGAGAGATAGATTTACTGCATTTACTTTTCAAATCTGTACCAAAATAAACAAAAAATGATAAAAACTATATCAGATACAGAAAAGTCCACAGCACAGTTGCTTTCTTCAGGGACATGGGAAGGATTGTCAGTGAAGAACCTGGACCAAAGCTAGGAGTGGCATCTCCTGACACAGCATTCACACAAATTGGTCTGAAACACAGAATCTTTCAATAGAATGGGAGGAAAAGTCTTCAGACTGCTTTATTTCCTTAGGAAAGGAGATCTTAAAACAACTGAGTCTAAAATAGAGGAATGACTTTGGATCATTGGTTGATTGATGAAGGTGAGCTGTGTCTTGTGGAAGTCAATGTGACATCTGCTGTGCTGACACCATATTTATTAATACAGTGCAACCCCCAGGAGCTGGGGTTCCAGGGCCAGCTTCAGCCTAATATACAGCATCCTTGTTCCATTCATTCGCTTTTCTTTGAGAGAGTACCCCACTATGCTTAACTACCGAAAATAAACTGAAGAGTTCTGGTACATCCCACTGCAAAGCCTTCAAAGCCATGTAAGGGCTCCTGTGGGTTTTTTGTGGGAAGGAATTTTTCAGTCGAAGAGCAAGCCAACATCATGACTCCTGCCCTGAGCCTTGAATCACTTGGACAACTTCTCAGCACAGAGAAAGGCAAGGTGCCATTGCAACAGCATGTTCATAGCACACACATGCATGAACAATTCTTTTGGCCTTGAAGTCTCTAGGCCAGATTTAAACTCCCGGGCTGTTGGCTTGGCATCAGGCTGTCAGTTGTGCAGCCTCAGATGGTAGCCTACATTTTTCTGCTAATTCAGTGCCTTCTGTTCCCAAGCAATGGACATTGGATCTTTACAGGGATTACAAATTACTGGATGCACATCAGGAAGCTTTTTAAAGGACCTGCAAGAGGCAGGTGGGAATTAATCATAAAGAAGAAAAAAATAAATGTGATTGATTTAAGTTTTATTCAAAACTCATCTCTCTCAAATAGACTTTTTGCTGTTTTCAATGGATTTACATCCTATAAATACATCAAAGGCAATTGCAGACATTTTCAGCACAAATATGAAGTGATTGAAGTAATGTTAAATCATTTTCTAAAGTTCTGTTAAATAAATTGGACAGGTCAAGATAAACACATGAGATTCCACACACCCTTAAAAGGCCATGGTAAGAACTTTTCATTGCTCTTATATGTACTTTGCTCCCCTTGCTCACAAAGCTACATTGATAAGTTCCACAGTATCTGGAGCAAACAGCATAACTGGCAGAGAGAAGCATGCAGGGAACAGCTTCTCTGAGTCCCTGGCACACCCTCCACCTCTGAGCTGAATCCCACTTAGAGAAAACAGGTTACCTAACACCAAAATGGCTTTCTGAGTCCCAGCAGCTCTTGATTCACTGTTCTAGCCAGCACGAATACGAAAGGTAGTACACCCAAACACAAATGAGGTGCTGTACGCTACACTGGGACCACAACTAGCACAGGACGATGACAGATGAAGATATCCAGTCCCAGAGACCAAGATTTCCCTTGGTGTGCTTCCTGTGCTTCGCTTTCCCCCATCCTGTATCTCTTCCATTTTTGCAGCTCCAAGTGGGAAACCCATCGGAATATGGGGAACCCAGCATCCACACAGATACATCCCCGTGGTCTCAGGATGCTTCCACCAAGACTGTTAAATGCAAGAGAATTTTCCAGTCTGTCATTCTTAAGACTTTTTACTTCACACTGTAACACAAGGGTGTGTGAAAGATACCAGAAATTGACACTGCTGTGTGTTTTCCTCAGTAAGTGGAGAATCACACTTATAACACACACAGGAACAGATCTGTAGAGGGGCTCCACACACCGCTCTTGCACTTGATTTTCATTTGACCCTTAGATATTCAATATTTAAGCTTTAAAAGTCTAACGCATAAGCTTTTTGAGCAATGGTATCTCTTCACATGAGACAATGTCAAGGATTTGGTGCCCAAACTACTATTTCTGACAGTAAAATTAAGTCCTTTTACACTTTCATGTATACCTTGTATGTATATAAGACCTTTAACTAAAATAGATGCCTCTTCTTTAGCGGAGGGATTTCTTCTTTTGTCAACAGTACATGCACTGGCTGCTGAGTGGAGGACAATCTAAAAATTTTAACTTCAGCTTTCCATTTTCCTAGCCTTACCCAAACACTATAGTCACATCTCACTTGATATCAGTTGACTATAAATGTTTTAGCTTACCTAGAGGACACAAAAATTAGAAACAGGAGACGGAACATAGCGTTTCAAAATAAATATTATAGCCAATAGTTCCACAAACACAATGTAACTAACTCAGAACCAAATTCCACCCTTAAAAACTGATGTGTCATTTATAATTACGTGTATGTGTGCACATACAGAAAGTGAAGGGGACAGAGAAAATATGCAAGGACAGTCTAGTCCCTCAATTTTATTCAGAAACATCTGCCTCAGGTGTCTGAATGTTGTGGAGATCTATTCTATTGTTATCTTTGCTTAAGAAGATTTAGAGTGCTTTGCAAATGGAGTTCATCAACAAAATAAATTATTTTCCAGAAAAAGTTAGGGTTTATTTTTGCACTGACTTAATTTTAATTCAGAATACTGCTACCAGCTTTAGCTGTCAACATTGGTTACAATGAAACAGGCAAGCAGGAGAGCTGGACTGATTTTAGCATACTTTATATGATAAAAAAATGTATAATTTCAAAAGACCTAATAGAAATCTGGCACAATATTCATACTTTGCAATTTCATTCGAATATGATTCACAGATCCTTGAGGGTTAAGCATTACTATTTCTGTGATATGGAAAGATGAGCTAGGAAGTCAGTATCAGAGTAAGCTCCCAGTTTGTGTTTCTGTGCTCACCCCACTCATGTCGTATAGCTCCTCTTTGAAGAAATCTCCCACTTTAGCTTATGTTCACACCATTTATGCCAGTTCTCCTACAAAAAGGTAATTTTCATGTGATTTGTCAGTGGCACAACCTAAGATATCCCACAGTGGATGCAAATACTGCAAATAGTTTGGCAAGAAATGTCTCAGCACACAACATTTTAGAATTTTCTTATGTAGAACTGGGAAATGATAGAGACCTTTAAAATAAAAATCAGATACATTTCATCAAGAAATTTCATCATTTTTAAACTGGCATTTTACAAAAGAGAAAAAAAGGAATGATATTCCTTTTATTCTACTGAATGAAAAACAAAGTGAGAAAGGCATCTATCTTAGACTCATCACATGGTCTGCAAGGGTTGGGACAGTCCTCAAAAACTGTTCCCAAGGTGTTCTTTGGAATGCTTCTCCGTCTTGGAAAATCTGTAGTTAAAACCATGGATTTTCCCCATTTTCCCCTTTTGAGTTTTGGCCTTAATGTGACAAACATGGTGCAACAAGTTGGCATGTTTCAAATATCCCACTTTTCCCTTTTTTCTTTTATTTGTACTGGATTGTCTTGGTCTTTGACAGATCAGTTTGAAAATTCCATTGAGATTCTAAAAGCAAAAGCAGACGCAAAGCACATGCAATATATGGCAAAGATAAAAGAAATAGCTCTAAAAATTGCTGGAGGATCAGCACAGCACTGATAGAGTAGCAAATCAAAAGACACACATTCTTTCAGGTTTCATTGTGACAGTCCTGCACTGAAGGCACAAGAAAACTCGGATGAGTCACACTGTGTTATAACATTTATCATAAACCAATGCTATTAATGCAAGCAGACAAGACAAGTCACAATCTGATGCGTTAGTCCAGAGAGAACACGAACAGATAGATTTTCTACAAACCAGCTTAACATAAAATATATATAAAAGCATCTTTGTTCTTTGAAACTGCCCTCTCATTGGAGAAAAAATATCACCCACTATTCATACTTTTTTTTTAGAAATTCTTGGTTTTAAATTGTTTTGAGTACAGCATTTTCCTCCAGCCAAAAGGTCAAAGGCATTTTAGAGCTGGTTCATTTCTGTTAAAAGTATAGTGGCTCTTCCTCTGTCCCCAAAGTCAGGGAACAGAGAGGAGTTCAAGGCAATCAGCTGCTGCAGTAGATGGTGAAAGAATTCTGCCTTGGCTCTTCCCTTAACTGCCCCTGCCTCCCTTCACACAGCCTCCCTTGCCACTTTTCATACGCTGCTTCCAGCTACTCTTCACGCACTGCTTCCACTGGGAATGATGAAAGTTTGTCCATGTGTCAAATTATTGGTAGTCACTTCTACCCATAAAATAAAAGTGACATACCATAATGACACCCTGTCCTCCAGAGCACTCTCACAAGATTGCAATGCACTTCAGAAAAGGTATAAATTATCAGCCTGGAGTTACCAGGGATGAAATCGAGACACAGCATTAGCCACAGTAAAAGGACAGCCATTAGTGGAAGAAGCCACTAATTACTGGTTTCTCTCTTTCACCACCACTTTGCCCATCATCTTTGAAAAGTTAGGCCAGATCTTGTTTTCCCTGGTTGTTTGCTCACAAAGAAGAACAAACTGCTGCAAATCTCTTTTCCCTCTGAGAATAGCACTAGTGATATTGCGCCTTCAGGGTATTACAGAGCTGAATAACAAGGAGAGGTAATACCGGGGCATGACATCGAAATCCAGTTCCTGATCCTTAACCCTCTAGAGCTGCAGAAGTACTAGATTTCATAGGCAGCAGGACCATCATTATCTTCCAGTCTGACCTCCTGCATAATGCAGGCCACAGAATTTCAGTCAGTTAATTCAGTCAGTGGAGGGAACTAATAAGAGATGCTTGATTGTCTGCTAAAGCCGCTCTTGTGGCTACTGAGGTAGTAGTAAGGTTAAAAGGAGGGTAAGATTATCTGCTGGGTGCTCCATTGCAGACAGTAAAAGCTAGGTTAACTCTGTACTGTCCAAATATAAAACTTGGCGGACTTTGTTTATAAGCCTTTATGCTCATTTATCTGCTCATTTATCAACTCTTCCAGGCAGTATCTACATGGATAGAGCCATTGCCCTGAAGCCCTGAGCTCCTGGCCAGCTATACAGCAGATTTGCTTAAACATAACCACAGGCCAGCCCAGTCCTGGAGCCTTCACCAAGGAGATGCGCCAATCCCTTTCACCATCTCCCTCCCAATATACACAATCTATGGTCTATTTTATATTTGTTTGTACAAACATATGCCATGAGCTCAGAAAGGCTGTCAGCAATTCACAGATGGCCACAATCATATAAGCAGCTTTGGTAGAGCTGCAAGCTCTGACTAGAGATGTTAGGCATCTCTAATATGACTTGGAGCATCTCCGTTTGGTAATGTCGAATCAGGGCTAGCCTTGTACACAGACAAAGGCCAGCTGCCCTACAAATTTAGCTTTATATTCTGAATTACTTTAACCCCTGACATGTTTGGGGATTCGGGACTGATAGAATATGCAAGAATGGTGCCTGAAAGTTGAATTTGAATTTAATGTTGTTGCCATTTCTAATAGAAAACACAACTTGGAGTGTTTATCAAAGACAGAGTTCTGAGGCTATACCCAAAACCCGTCTGTTTTCCAGGGTAACACATGTTGCCCATTTGTCATGAACAAAGAGTAAATTTATTCACAGTTACAGAAAGAAGAAAAGATCAAAACACGGCTGGGGATGCACCACACAGTGGTGCCTTTGCTTACTGCTATTTGCCAGTTCTGCACTGCCTAGAAACCTCAGTAGGGAAGGGAAAGAAAATGGAGGAAAAGAGTCTTTGAAAAGAAGTTTGGCAAGGCTTTTGTATCTCAAATACTAGGAAAATATCCACTAGAAAAACATTGTATAAACCTTGCTTCAAGGATCACTTTTATCCTCCTTTCATAAGGATAAAACAATGGCTATGAGCAGAACGAAAAACAAGAAAACACTAATAGCATCAAATTTACAGGAGAGAAATCACAGTAGAAAACACAGCAGCATCTCCTTCCTTCAAGCAAGTACACAGGCAGAAGCCTCCACACTAAACAGCCCAGAACATGAGCCAATTTATCAAGTGAGAAGATTCCCCACAAGCTGTAAGTTGTCTGCATTTCAAGCAAATAGACAGTAGCCCATGGCAACAGATGCTACCCCAATATGAGACCTCTCTTGCAGAGCTTTCTGAATTTCCACTTGGGAAGTTTCTTCTGAATCGCTTCACCATGGCCAAGCTGGGGACATTTGCTAGCTACAGGAACAGCAGGAGAGTCCAATCTCCAAACACCCTGTGTGTCCCAAAACTGCAGTGAGGATATCCACAAGAAGACGAGGCCCTCAAAGAGCTCTGACCTTTCCTTTTCTGCCAGGGCAGCAAAACCATCCAAAACCTGTGCTTGTACCTGCACCAAGGCATTCCACAACCCCATCTTCCTGCAGTAGCCTATGATGACAAGGGTGGCTCCCTTGACAGCCCTACTACTTCAGGGGGTTTCTGTGAATACCTAATATTACTTCTTTTCAGAGAGTCCTTGATGATAACTGGTCATGCTTCAGGCCTCCTAATTTGACCAAATGTTACATTCTACTATATCAAATGTGCCTGCTGTGTAACTCACAGGCTTGTACTCATCCAGAAAATTGTAACTTAATGATATTTAAAATACTGCAGTTGCTTCTTCCTTTACAAATATGGAAATGCTGTGGCTTTAGAAAGGTAGCTTTCCTCTGTCCGTGCCGTGATATGCTGGATGCACTCTGTGTGCCCATTTGGCAGGAATTGGTTTGGCTCAATGGTTTATTAGCCATTTGTTTGTTGTTTGAAAGCCCTCACACAGATGCTGGCTGTTTTGTTTCTTTTCCTGATTGCTTTCACACACGAAGCTGTAAGAACATGTCGATGGATCAAATGAAACGGTTGTACACTTAAACTCACATCAAGCGTCCCAGGTGAGGAGTCTGTCATCGCCTGCTTTGGTCAGTGGTGCTCGTGGCAACCTGTCAACTCTGCGGTTTTTTTCCACTTGCAGAATAGTTCAAGTGTTTGAAAGCTCCAGTTCCATCCCAGTTGTGCACCCCAGAACACAGCTCACCCTCCTAACAAAACCCTCTTAGTTTATATGTGTAAACTTTAAGATAGGCAAAATTTGCAATACAGTAAGTCTTCTCTCATGAAACCGTAGTGGAATTACTGGCAAATAAGCATTGTTGTCTCTAATGACTGGATTGGATTTGGACCCAATTTTAACCCTTTTGCCCTCCAGTGGCTCTGATTGACAATATAGCATAAGTCTCCCTTGACCTTATCAGTTCTGGTTTAATTATAGGCACTTTGACCCCAAAGACTAATTTCAGGGAAGCATTCCATTGTTTCAGCTATATACACATTAATGTTTTAAATGAATACATTAAGTAAACTAATTGAAAATGTTTCCAATTTTTAAACCATGATCATTTACTTATTTTATCATTAGAGAAGAATTATTCTAAAGTATTGCTACCTATACTTTGTCAAAACATTAGGTTTAAAATGCAAGTGCTTATAGAATCATAACATGAGTACCATTTCTCTTTCTGCAGTTTCATCTCTTGCGAGACTGAAGATACAGCTTTTGTAGCAAGAACAGTCATTATGTTTTTGAACAAACAGAATTCATTCAGTGACAGGTTTATTGCTTATCTCAGAAATATTTGCTACAATGGACATCACAGAAAATTGCAAGAAACCGAAATATTGAATGCGTTTTGAACTGCATTATGTGGAATTCTAGAGCTGGAGTGGTATTTGATAACACAATGCTCTCAACTCGCACTGTCACATCCAGGAAGAATGCTTGGGTTCACCAGAAAAAAGGTGTTTGGGTTCACTAGAAAAAGCTGGATCTTATTTGTTTCTGTCAATATTTTCGGTTGACTAAAGCAAGGCCTGAATCTTCTTGACATCATAATTTCATTGTGTCCCGGGATCTGCGCTGAGCTGAGTACCTGCTTGCTTGAACTGCCAATGTTATTGCTTTAAAATTTTACAGAAGCAAGGAGTGGACTGTAAATTTGACAATGCTGTAGGATATAGAAATGTTGAATTTAAAAATATCCCTCAACACGCTTTTTCAAAAAGGCAGGAGGAAGGACAAAGGTCACAGTTTTTACATTATTTACAGCCAAGTTGCCCAGATTACTTATGGAAAAAGCAGCTATGAGACTTATTATACCCACAACCACTCATCATTGTGATATATGTTATGGTGAAAAGGTAACACCAGCTCCAGTGGCAGGAATGACTGACATGAGAAACGCTGGGTACTACATGTGGCAGCATTTCAACCTGCAAATCCACCAAACATGAAGAGTTAAGAGTCAATCTAAGGTCTTTCCCTAAATACCGTATTCTTCTCCCCACAGCAGAAGAGCTGCAGCTTGCAGGAGCACTAAATCAGGGAAGAGACAATACAAGCTTTAAATGAACAAGAGATTTCAAGAGGCCTTAGAGAAGTTAATTCTGTTTCCCACTAGAAAATGAAATTTTGTACCTGACTGGAATGTGAAAAAGCAAACTCTGAATGGTCTGTCCATGTACTTTAACTGAGTATAATTCACCTTATAATTTCCCTGGCATTTCTTAAAACTGATTTCAATGGCTGCCTAAGCAGTGCTGCTACACAAGCACTTGAGGAGTGTCAACAAAGCATGTTAATGCAATATTACACTAACCACTGTAAAGTCAAAGCTTTTGGATTAAATTTAAATATACTTTCCCTGCCCTGGATCCTTCCTTACCTCTTACATCCACCCCCATCAAAGATGAGCATCAGTAAATGAACATGCTATGTGAATTCCTTAGACAACCATCTGCATTTAAAAGTTAGAGATGAGCAAATCCTCTCCCCTATCCACTCTTCAGTGTCTTGGAAAGCTAAACTTCCATGGCATCAAGTCTCCCCCAGGAAAAGGCTGCATGCTCAAAGGCAGCACAGAGTACCTACCAGCAGCAACGTGTTTGACGGAAGAGCTGAAGGCAATGCTTAGGCAGAAAAAAAACAGAGGCTGGGCTGGGGATGTTTGGGCGAGGTGAATCAAACTCCATTTAAAGTCACAGAATAACATACTCTAACAGTATTTGACTTGAAAGAGGGTTTTTCTTTACATTATTTTGTTCTGGAACTTGTAATAACCTGACATTTCTTAAAATATAAAAATTGAAGTACAAAGAGCCCAATTAAGTAATCCTGAGACTATGAAACAAGCCAGGTGCGGCAAGAAAATTCAAATTAACACTCATCTCAAGCTTCAAATCAAGTGTCAGTTTGTTCCATTTTATTTTAATTTATTGTAGTCAACATTAGTTAAAGCTGGAGACATTTGTTCTCTTGCTAATGATATACACATAACTCCCACTTACATCCCCTTGCTCCTTCCAATTAAGAACTTCTGAACATTTCAGCTAGAAGGCTTATCTGGCACAGATTATTCATTGTATCATATGGATTCAGGTTCTTATGTCTGCGAGCTCTTTAGAGCAGCAATTTGTTCTGTTTAGCATATTTTGCAGTGTACAGTGCTAAATAAGCTTAGGGAGTGCTATTCACTGAGGCGTGTTTGTGCTCAGCGGATCCGGTGTTGCCTTGTGCTTTGTTGTTTCAATCTGCGCAAAACCAATTTCATACATTGCTCTCCAATGCAATGTATAAAATCCAAGTCAAGCTGTTTCTTAAGGAAATCTTCAGACTGAACACACAAAATTCAGTGAGTCTGAGAAGCACTGTAGGTGGAAATGTAACACATATTACATTACCTTGCTATTCCCTATGTATACAAAACGAGCACCAGCTCGCTGCTTACCTTCTCTGCACAACTAATTGCCTTCCTTACCACATGGGTCTGACACATCTTCCCCGCACACTGAGAATATTTAACACCAATTGAGCAACAAAACAACAGTACTTGACTTGTGCAGTCCAACACAGCTTGTCCAAGTTAACCATGTTGTTATATTATGTCTTTACTTCTCAGTCTTACTGAAATAAACTTTGGAAAGTACAAAGACCGAGGATGATTCCTCCGAGAACGACGGAGCAGGCTCTCCCTCATCAGTGCAGAACAGATGATATTTTATGAAAGCATCACATCTTTCAGATCACATCACAGAGCTCCTGCTTCTATCCTGGGAACTCTCAGACTCTCCAGACAAGTGAAATAGATACAGGGCCAGATGCTCCCCGCCACTGTGGAGTCCACAGGATTGGGAGAGAGCTGCAGAGCGGCTTCTTTTCCCCTTCAGGAGTTTGAGAAGGCCTAACAGGGCTTTGTCAGGTCAAGCTTATGGTCAAATAAACTAGCACCATCCTACGTGGTACGTGTCCTTCCAACACAGACAAATATCAGGTAGTAACTTAGCAAATACCATCACACTTAGCACCATTACTCCCGATGTCTTTCGCTTTCTTTGCTGTCAAGCTAGTGAGTAGCACCATAGCTCGGGGCTGGACAGGGCATGGACGCTAAGGGGAGGCCAAGTCCAGTGGCGGCAGCAAACACACAGTCTTGGAATTCATTTCCTATCAGCAGTGGCAAAAATTTTGGTCTCTGAAAAATCCTATGTCCTCCATGACAAAGAAATGCTTTCCTCCAAGAAAATATAGGGAATCTCTTAAGTTTTATTTAACTAAAGCTTTCTAATAATTACTGTTGTTAAGGGAATTGGAAATGGGTAATTAGTAATTTTCACTCTTTAGAGGTTTTCCCTAAAGGAAAGGGAAATTTAATGTAACACATTTTATATCTTGTGTGACACTTGTCCTCCTGACTCATACATCAGGGACTGAGCAAAGAATGTTTAGATAAGACACTGTAAGTTGTTACAATGACTGTGTAGCCAAGGGGTGAAAATATTCATGCTCTCAGTTGACTGATACAGGAGAGGACTTGAAACACCTACGGGTTATAAGACATTTGAACCCAGACTGAGTTCCTAGGATGACTGGAAGGATACTTATACGGAGCACTTGATTTCTGGAGTTGCTATACAAGCTAAGCAATCTGTTCAAAACCCTGAAAAAGCCTTAAGTGCTTAAGCTATCAACACTTCTTTCCCTGATGGAGATCCATGAAAACCAGAGACAAGAGTATGCTGGTGAGATTTCCAGTGAGGGAACAAAGCAATTTTGCAGAGCTACAGGGCCAGGTTCCTGCCTTCACTCAGACTAGCATCAATCTGTAGAAACTTCACCAGTCTGCCCTTCATGGAACAGCATCAAACCTGTCCTTAAAAGCTTTAGTGAAACGAAATATTTCAGGTTTCTAGTCTGCTGACCTGATTTTAGCCACACTTACTTGGCTCTTAAGCTCTTAATTGCAGCTGATTCTAACAGTATAAACTGGAATACCTTGATTATCGTCAGTGTCGATTTATATCACGCCAGAGCTTGGTCCGCTGACTTTCTTAAAATAATTCTTGATTTACTCTGAAGCTTATGGCGGTAAAATCAGGCCTTGTCTCTTCTTTACATTGAAGCTGCAAGCCTAATTTTGAAAAGGAGGTTGACAAAAAAGTTCTTCTGTAATATGTAGATTGGCGAGGCAGAATGTGTGCCAGTTAGCATTAAACCTAACTGCCCACCACTCCTTCTGCCTGTCTTAACCTACCATATCATTTAACCTGCTCTATCCCATCTGAAGAGTTTTAGCCATCCAGCATAGCACTCCAGTTGTGCAATCCCACCATGCTTCCATGATGGAAACTATCTCATAGTTTTCCTGTTGCGCAATGGCTTCCAGCTGCTCCTGTTTGTTGCCCATGCTGTGTGCATTGGTGTAGACGCACTTTAGGTGGGCTATTGATCCCACCACCTTTTGGGGGGAGAAGCTCTAACTCCTCTGTGACCATTCTCAGGCGCTTCCATCATTTCTAACACATCAATAACCCTTGTGTCATTGCTGCTGCACAGATCTCTGTCCCCTACCTCCCTTGAGGTGGCAGACCAAAGGCCCTCGCTAGCACACCTTCCCTCAAACATTGACATGCCACCCCCAGGCTTATCTCTAAACATATGCTTATTTGTTCCCATTCTTGCCTGTAGGGATTGATACTTTCCTAAAATTTTACATATGATTGTATAGGAATGAAAATAAGAGCAAGTTCAAAGCTCAAGTAGTGTGCTTAGGACTTCGTATTTTAATAAGCATAACAAGCAATTATAAAAACAACTATCAGTCTCTAGTCCTAAAGGAAGAAAAGGACTGAAATTAAAAACTCAGTCAAAACAAGGTAAACAAGAATCAGAAGTTTTCCCTGTATTTATGTGCAATAAAATTGGATCTTCTTTCAAATATGGTACATCTCTGCTTTGAAATGGGAAACCTGTATCTCCAAACTTCGATGTATTAAGACGTCTCCCAAAATATGTCCGAAGTTTAAACCTTAATGTGAGAAAAAGGAACTTATTATTATTGGTTGTAGTATTAAACTTAGTTCTGTTACATACATATTGAAACACTGAACTCTGCCTCTTGAATGTTTGTTTACCTTTTAACCCTATAGAAACACACATGACAAAACAGGGACCAAACCAGCTGCCTGCTGAGTCAGCCACCCGCAGTACTGGGATCTCAGTGAAAGGTAGGGACCATGAAAGGACACACCCTCTCCTGACTTTACAGGAGACCATGTTATGACCTGCAGCAAGAGATCCAGTTACAGTTGCCACCATTAGCCAAGGTCAGAAAATTATTGAATACTATTAAAAGTTCATCCACAGTATTTACCTCAGCAACCTCCAGCAATCTTGAATTCCACTGGGGGACAACATATTGGCTTAGTTATTGCCTCTTAGTTGAGATGGGCTCTAAGCTAAACATATTAAGAAATGTTTGGATACAAGGATTTGGGTCAACACAGTTTTAATTCACAGTAATTCTTTCATTTCAGAAAGTGTCTTATTTCCTTCTCTTGGGCATCTGCCTAAGCACATGTAAAGCACAACTAAAAGCCAACCAAACAGTATCATCAGCCTTGGCTGATTACACTTACTGCCTCAGGACTGCAGATCATTGTGGAAATAAATATAGGAGGTGAGTTTTGAAAAGGATTGGACACATTTATGGTTCTTAATAATACATATATCTCTGTAAGGTAACTTGAGGCTTTCAGGTAAAAGTTTCAAATGCACCTCACTAAGTGTAACAAGCATGTTCAAATCAGTATGTGGGCCCAGCGCCAGCTTATAGGGCACCCCATCTCCATCCCTCCTGTAGAGCCTGTGCTAACTGAGCTTTCCAAGTGAGGGTGGACCTGACAGCATGTCTGCACAGAGCCACAGAACTGCACCAACTAAATTGTCAGTGCAAAATGGCTAAAACCAGAGTTAGCAATATCAGGAGAAGACTACAGGCAAAAGTGTTGCAAGGATATTTTAACTATCCTGAAAAGCAAGCATTTCTAATTTAGAGTCAAAGATTTAAGGGATATATGTATGTTAGGGTATAAAATAGCTCTGGTAATGAAAAGCTTTTGCCATATAATTGTGATCAGCAATAGTGCTTTCTAAAGCTCTGTACTTGGCTATTTTAATTTTTAAAACTTCTTTTTTCTGGTTGCACTGCATTATCAAGGTATGAGTTATTAGGATTGCTTCAAGACTATCTTGAATTCAGGCTCAAAGTGGTAAAACTCTTCAACAGACACCCACATCTACAAGCATGGGGACACGGTGGGTATGAAAGCTGCAGGCTGTGTGGGACTTCCCTTTCCATGGCCTAAAACTGGTCCTGACCAGTAGTGTGGAGTTGTGAGGGACACTGTCCTTGGCCCAAATATCAGGAACACCTACAGTCAATAATGGGCAGACAAGTCAATCACAGTATCCTTCTTGGAAAGGCCTGATGCTGTTACATACAAAATGGACCAACACAAAACACATTATGCCTTAACTCAGCCTGCCCTTAAACCACGGTGAGCTCTGTGAGTGCTGGAACTGACCTTCTGCCTTGACCATCCTCTGCAGGCAGTAGAGACACTGGGTGCATGGATAAACAGCGAGCACCTTTCTAGTCTTGTCCCGTCCCAATAGGAGGTAATGGTTATTCCAAATAGTGCATTTTTCAAGAAAGCACCAATGCTTGCTGCTTTATGCAAATGGAGGAACATGGAGAACGTATTTACCATTTGGAAGGGAGAATACTGCGCATGAGTCTCTGCTGGAGAAGATACTTTTACCTATGAAGAACACTGTTCACACGGAAAACACAAGATTACTGTAGGCCTGACTTTTTAGGAAGTTTAAAGTGTTGGTACTATTCCCCTATTAATATAATTTTTAAAATTATCTCACAGTCCTGAAATACTTGAAGGATTTATTTTTTAATTAATCTTAAAGTATAAATGAACTAATAAAATTGCTCATTTCAGAAAGTTAACTCTGTACTCAAAAGAGTAGATGTAACTTTGGTGCCACATAACTATTCTTTATACATAACAAAGTAGCTTTAATTGTCAAATCTACATTAGTGTAGTTTTAGCAGATGAAGAAGACTTTGATCTGTGCATAATTACAAATCTTTACCTTGGCATGGTAGCTAAGGCTTGCATCTCTGCAGCTAGCAGCTCCCTATCAAGCATGTCTTTGTAAATGTAATTTCTGGAGAGGTGAAGGCTTACTAGTTAAGACTTTCAAAGCAACTGGTGACTTAAGATGTCTGAAAGTTTCCAGTGTCCCACTTAATGGGACCTGTGTTTCAAAATTTCCAATGTTTCTGTACATAAAGTATCCAAAGTCGAACACCCAGAGCGATACACCTGCAGTCATGAGGCAATTGACAAGCAGCAGAACTAAGCAATTGTAAATAAAAAAGCTTAATTTAGTTGCTGTTGCTGAACAGTAGGCACAAAACTGGAGAATTCAAAAAAATATAATTACTTTGAAATACATGGGGTCCACTGAAGGAGACTCCCAGGTCATTTAGGACTGAGTCTGAAAGGAAACAGAGTTTTTGCACCAGAGGGAAAAAGCAACATGACACCAGCGTCCTGCTCCCTCAAGGTCAGTAAGTGAGCAAAGGCTGCAAGACAACCCTCTTCAATGATGTATGTCATGCTCATAAAATTCATTCATACGTCACACAAACACTGGGATAGTCCAAGACACAGGGATGTGGGGAGGGAAGCATATTTAAAACTTCCTAGGCTTAAACAAGTCCAGAATAATTCAGTGCCTCGTACAGGTCTGGCATACTGATTTCCGGACACGTTTAACTGTATGTCCTTTAGCACATGCAGTGAATTTTGCATGAACTTCAGAATACCATGTAGAAGCCAGTCTGTGAGCCAGCTACTGCAATAATTCAATTTGTGCTGTTACCCAGACATAAATCAAACCCTCTGCATCCTGCTGAGACAGCAAGACCTGAGCTTTTGCTGAATTCCTACACAGATAAAAAAAAAGTCTTGACAATGTAGTTGATGTGGTACTCAAAGGAAAGGTTGAAGTCACCGATGAAACCGAGATTACAAGGTGGTTGGAAAGTAAATAACAATCCCATCAAATGGAACAACACATGGAAGAGCATTAGGAGAAACCTGCTGCTTAGCCTGTGACAACCAGCATGATTCAGTATCACAAGACAATCCAATTTACAAAGACAAAGCCTGAGAGGAAGGAGATCCCCTTTTTACAAGGAGTCACACGGAAAACACAAGAGGTAATGGCTGCAAGCTGCTCCTGGGGAAATTCCGATTGGAGTCTAGAAGAAAATTTTTACAACGAGAACAATTAAACATTGGAATAGTCTCCCAAGAGAAGTGGCGGATTCCCCTACATGAGATCGTTTCAAGCCTCATCTTGACAGGGTGCTGGCAAATCTCACTTAAACTACACTTAGGGTTGGACTTCCCTTCCAACCTAGCATTCTATGAATCTATGAATGAAAACTCCCTTCCAACCCTCAGTAACAGCAGAAGAAACAGGAGTGAGATACTAGTTGATAACTAAAAAAACGCTTGAATTAAAATAGTCATAGAATGAACAGAGGATGTTAGCTTGATTCTTATCTAATGTAGACAGATGTACATCAAGAAGAAGAAGTCTTGGAGATTCCTGAAGTTTAAGGGATGTAAAAGACGATGCAAACACTTGCAATGTCAGATTCTGTCACCTATATGGAGTAATATGAATATGTAATATGTAGGTATATGTAACCAATATGGAGTATGTACTTTTCTCTCTGAGATATCTATCTAATCAGCACTACTGAAGTTTCAACTTAGTGGAGTAAGGCAACAGACTACCTAAAGGTAAAAGCTGCATCTGGTACAGCTTTAGTAAATCTGTTTGGGATTTTTCTATGGACTATTCTAGAGGAGACTATAGTTTCCACATGAAAAATCAGAATTGTTGAAGGAAAATGCCAAAACAATTCTTAAAAAACAGATATCCTTTAGGATAACAGAAAATGTTTACTTTCCGGGGGCAATTTACACAGATTTATTACACACACAAGCCCACACAACCCTTCTTACTATGAGGCAGAAGGTTTTTGTTTGTATGCTCAAGCACGATGTGTTTGGGGTCACGAAGAGTGTGGTTCACTGTAGTTCACCTGCTGAGTACCCCACCTCATCCACCTCACGTACCAGGTAGAGTCTGGGGTTGCTTCCCCTCCAGAGACAGCACTTCAGAGGCTGGCAGCCTGGTGTAACCTGGTGCTCCAGAGGGTAGCTGGGCAGCAGGGGAATGCGAGGTGTATAAATGATGACTTTCTGAAGGCATTGCAGCAAAAATGGGAAGAAAGTAAATGCAATTGAAGAAGAGATGGTTTCAACGTTTCTAAATTAAAAAAATAGTTTTAGCTGAAAACAAAATGTCATAATAATGGATCAAATTTCCCAGGATGGAAATACCTGTTCTGTCCTAGTCTAATGCTTACATCTGAGAGGAATTCTGCATTACACTCTGTGGAGTCTCGTGATGCAAGTACTTTCAGGAAAGCTCTGGTATATTGGAACCTACTTACAAAGCAATATCAACAAAAAAATTTTCATTAAGAATCAAATCTTGCTCTTTTTTACTATGGCTGCAATTTATGCTGTAAAAACTTTGAAAGAATTTGGAAAGTAAATAGTACTTCAAAAAATGGTTTCAATACACTGTGCAGTGAATAATACACTGGAGGTAGAAAACGATTGGTAGGATTTTGGAGAGTCATGTCCCATATGTGTACATCACTAAAGACACATAGGAGCCTTCTGAACAGTTACAGGTTGGTTTGGGATTCAGAGCAAGAAACCACTACCCTGAAATATGATCATATTGTGAATTATCTTTGCCAAAACTCATAAATTCAAGCAAAGGGAAAACATATTGGGTGTCTGGAAACAGCGGAGGTAATTTTTCCCTTCAGACCTGCTAGAGATTTTCACTATAATGAAAAACTCTGAGGTATTATTATAGAAATAAGTTGGGAAACTGTTTCCCAGCCAAAATTACTTGGATCTGCTTTATACGCTAGAAAAAATACCCATGGAAATCATAAAAACTCTCTGTTAGCTTCCCATAAAGCCAGCTGTTGATACCCAATTATTTTAAATGCTTCATGATGATCCCACCTCACTTTCTATCTGGGTCAAACAAGGCCCTAAAAGCAAAAGCAGACAAGCAAGCTCAGCAGCACAAGAACAGGAGTAGGTAGAAACGAACTGCTCACAGAGCCATTCACAGCAATTAGAGCCCAACAAGCACTTACAGACTCCCTAGAAAAGAAAAAAGTCTGGGATCTGAGTATCTACCCTTGAATGTCCCTGTCTCCAGGGGTGCTGAGCAAAAGATATATTTACACTGCAGAGTTTTGTGTAGCTCTGTTGACAGCATGAAGCAGAGTATTTTCCAGGTGAAAGATTTAGCCAGTTCTTTGGCAGCTCGGTTTTTAACCGGAAAACACTTATTCCATAAAGGCAAAACATGCAGTGATTTAACTGAAATTTTCAGTGAGACACACTTTATCTAAAGATGAAAATTGTAAACCCATGGAGCAAAACAGTGTACATCATCTCTTTTAGTGAACATCATCTATCACAGCTATAGCATTAAATGAGCAAAAGAGCCAAAAGTATATTTTTAGAACAAAACGAGAATTTTCCAGCTGGGCCTAAACCAAATATCAAGATCTCAGGTTTTTTAAGACAGGCTGGAAATTCTGGTTTGCAGGCCGTTCAAAGCTATAGCTTTGATTTGAAGCTATCCCACATTCACTGGGAGTAAGTGGACAAAATAAGCAAAACTTGAGAACATCTGGGAAAGCTGACCACAGCTATTTGTAAAAATAAATGTCTCTGGATATGCCTACAATACCTTTCTGCAAAGATATTTTTTTCCCCTTGTACATTTATATTCACACAAGTCCATGAGAGAAATGTAGAATCTTCTAGGGATGCAACAATATTCAAAATAGGACATTTGAGAGGATGCTGTGACTGAACTAGCACAAAGTAGAGTCACTATTCAATCTCGGTCTTGCAGGACAGGGAATTATATCAAATTTATAAAATAACATAGGACATAATTTGTCTGTCTTTTCTCTCTAGGATTGTATTCAAGTGGAATCGGGCAACTGTGGAGACAGACGAGACCTGTCCTTCTCAGGGTTGTGTGTTATGTCAGTTGCTGAAGGCATGAAGCATTTTAAAAGGTTTGTCAATAAAATCCCTATTTAGTTAACCCCAATCTCCTCAGATCTCTTGTTACAGGCAGCCTTCTGCTCTTAACATCTGGGCAGGCAAAGCCTCCAATTACGCTGCCGCATTCGGTAGCTTAATAGACCTAGATAAGGGTCCCTAGTATTATTCATTTCCCTGGGTAACTGCTTATCTCTGGCTAGTTTGATGATACGCAGCCTTTGTCACAGCAAGGCAGATGATCATGGAGCAGGCCATACAGCATGTGTACACACATATTCACATTAAATCCAAAGCTTTCCATGACCTTTCCTCTTCCATGGCTGGACTTACATCTGTCGCAGCTACACTTTGTAACTGATGGGGAAGGAAGAGAGCAGCCCAAGATCATGGCCAAGAGCAGGCTTGTGCCACTTGAGCTCTTTGCCCCTGTGCGCAGTCTGCTCCTTGCTGGCAATGTAGTGACTGCATCAGTGGAAAAGGGAAGAGCTGTGGATGTCATCTATCTGGACCTCTCCAAGGCCTTTGACACGGTCCCCCACAACATCCTTCTCTCTAAGTTGGAGAAATACAGGTTTGATGGGTGGACTGTTCAGTGGATAAGAAATTGGCTGGATGGTCACATTCAGAGAGCAGAGGTCAATGACTCAATGTCCAGATGGAAAAAGGTGACAAGTGGTGTCCCTCAGGGGTCCATACTGGGACCAGTGGTGTTTAATATCTTCATTAATGATACTGACAGTGGCACTGAGCGCACCCTCAGCAAGTTTGCTGAGGACACCAAGCCGGGTGGTGCAGCTGATATGCCAGAGGGACCTGGACAGACTGAAAAGGTGGGCCCAGGTGAACCTCATGAGATTCAACAAGGCCAGGCGCAGGGTCCTGCACCTGGGCCAGGGCAACCAGCATTTTCAATATAAGCTGGGAGAGAACATGCTAGAGAGCAGCCCTGTGGGAAAAGACTTGGGGGTACTCGGAGATGAAGAGCTGAACGTGAGCCACCAATGCACAATGGCAGCCCAGAAGGCCAATCGCATCCTGGGCTGCATCAAAAGAAGTGTGCCAGCAGATTGAGAGAGGTGATTCTGCCCCTCTACTCTGCACTGGTGACACCTCACCTGGAGCACTGTGTCCAGCTCTGGAGTCCTCAAGAGTAGAGAAGGACATGGACCTGCTGAAGCATGTCCAGAGGAAAGCCACAAAAATTATCAGAGGGCTGGAGCACCTCTCCTATGAAGACAGGCTGAGACAGTTGGGGCCGTTCAGCCTGGAGAAGAGAAGCCTCCAGGGGGGACATTATAGCGACCTTCCAATACCTGAAAGGGGCCTATAAGAAGGCAGGATGAGATCTGTTCTCGAGGGTCTGTAGCAACAAGACAAGGGGTAATGGTTTTAAGCTAAAGAAGGGCAGATTTAGATTAGACATTAGGAAGAAGTTCCTTACTATGAGGGTGGTTGAGCACTGGAACAGGTTACCCAGAGAGGTGGTGGAGGCCCCACCCCTGGAGTCATTCAAGGTTGGGCTTGATACGAATCTGAGCAACCTGACCTAGTTAGAGATGTCCCAGTTTATTGTAGCGGGGTTGAACTAGATGGCCTTTAGAGGTCCCTTCCAACCCAATACATTCTATGGTCTTCAGGGAAGAGGGCAGGAGCAGGCAGGAGGCTGCTGAACTGACTGGGCACCAGAAGGCAGGAACCCACCAGCTACTCCTGGAGGCCCTGGGGAACAGAGCCTGGCATGCATGTTGCAAATCATCAAAACTCTTCTGAATCATGACATGAGGCTCCATCCAAAATAAACATCTACTATCAGTCAAATAGCTCCACAGCAAGTTTTCTCCTTAATATGTCCCCAGGTAGATGATACTGAGGAAAACCTGTAAAAATCAGCTCTCAGCACACTGTTGTCTCCTCTGCACTGAGATGAATCTATGACTGCTTTCTTCTAAGCCTTGCTATCTGCAACTGTAAATTGCCACAAACTTCAGTCTCTAGAATTAGTAGACTTGCACATTTAACACTGTTTTTTTGTTGCACCCAAATTTTGTATTGTACCCTGCTGAGGTTTCCTTTCTGAATAACTCTCAAAATACATGCAGACATTTATCTTGCTTTTTCCTCCATTTTCACTTTTAGTTCTCCCTCTGCAGCCACATCATTGTCTTTAAAAGCTTTTTAGAAATTGCTTAAGATTTACTATTTTTGTGTTGAAAGTCTGACAGGGCATTTGCTGAGATTCAGTAGCAACATGGACTGATTTTCCAACTTTTTTTAAAGGCCACAGAATATCATTGCCCTCTGTTTTCCTCAGTCCATCTGCCAGCTAATTTGCAGGCACGAGTAAAATAATCTTTTCTGTTTTCTGTACTTCTTAGCTTTCCTCTGCTTTTGCATTGAGTTCTGTGACAATGAACAAAGGCAGATAAGCTACAGAAATTTCTCTCAAACCTTTTACTTCAACCTTTAAGTCTCATGTTTGCTGCTTTATGTGCCAAAGACATGAGAAAGCAAAAGCCAGCAGTTTGTCAAAGCATGCTCTCTAGGGATTTGGGTTCTATTTCAGCTGTCACCATGTCACCATACACACCTACTGATGTAACTTCTGATGTGCAGCAACAAATGGTAAATAATTCCTCTCTCGGAGCGCGCTTCTGCTTGTGTTGGTGTCAGTGCTTTTGATCAATAAACCACTGAGATGTCTTCCAGCAGGAATATTGTTCCAACTGTTGCTCAGGAACAACATGCTCCATGCACTATTTCCTTGTTTTCAATGCAATACATGAGCTTTTTACTTACATTGTCTCTTAAAGCAATATCTTCTCCAGCTTGCTATGCAGCTACTGCTTCACTGTTTATCCACGTCTCCAGTTGTTGAAAAGGCTCACTGGTTTCTGTTCGTATAAACTAGCTTTAATCAAAGTAATAGGTCACTATCTGTGACCTATTCGGTTCTTTCTGTGGCACTTGCACCTAATTGAGCCATTTCTTCCCATTAGGCCCCATATTTACTTCTTCTAATGTAATTTCCTGGGCTCACTGAGTCCTTTCGAACTCTCAGCCTCTGTATTTTTTAGTTACAATGTTAGGTTTTGCCAGGCTGCTCCAGAGTCCAAGAACAGCACATACAGTAACTGACTGCTTCCAGGACATCCAGTGCTTTACACAGTTATTTTCTAATCTCTCTTCTGCAAACAAAATCCAAACCATACATCTCCACCGCTGCCACACAGAAGGGCCATCATCCATCTTGCCTGGTGAAACTAGTGACTTTATGCTGTCTTTATCCAAGCTGATGTAGATTCTACTTCTAGATGTACTGCTGTGCTGGGCAATGATGTCCATGCAGACCACAGTGTTTTCACATTATTAGCACTAGTGACATGCTAATATCAGTAAAGCCTAAGCACTGCTGTCCCACACCAGTGGTTTCTCTGTTCTCTTCACCTCTTCTCAGCTTCTGCTGTGAGCCCATTGCAGAGGGTTCTCATCTTGTGTGTTTTCTTGTGCCTGACATACCAGAGCTGCTGGTCTGATTTCCACTTTATCAAAAACACAAATGAAGACAAGCACGTGCTATTGGCAACACATTTGTAGATAGCTCAATTTTTGCAAAGTCCTGATGTTTAAAGGCACTGGGTGTAGGAATAGACTTCTCTCATATTGCCTTAGTAATTCAGTTTACTGAGTCCTTATGTGAATTCTGTATTTTAGGGTGTTCCCTACAAATGTGCAAACATTAACCTGTGAAGTTATAAACACTACATGTGTTTCACTGCTGTTCTTTCCTGTATTCTGTCACCTCACAACAACACACTTGTCACCTTTATTAAACCATTCTCCTAGACTTAATGCTCCTGCTATATGTACTGATGTTATGGGTGCTTTAGTTTTCACAGTGTGTTGCACAGGCAAGCTGTCTGAGGCTCATGTTCTGCATGTCTCTTCCAGTGCTGCATCCTGCTTTTGCAGTGCCCGATTACACCCTTGGCACATGCTTTTCTTCTGATGGTGTATCCAGATGAATAAAATTCTAAATTATAAATTCATACACAAGTAAAAATCCAAGTTTTGAGAGGATTGGAAATATTTGCAGATTCAGAAGGAATCTGGCAGCAGTTTGAGGTGGAAGAAAAATAATCAAGCTACAAACATCAGAACATTAGACAACATCTGACTAGGCAATATTTTTAATGCCACCTTTCATTTCAGAATGCTGGATTATGTGATGTTACACGGGGACGTTAGGCACATTGTGAATGTCACAGTCAACTAGCAAAAAGTCAGGGCTTTTCCCTTCACAATTTAATTCCCACATACGAAGAGTTCCCCTCCCACCTTGCTGGCGCAGCGCTCTTCACAGCTTTGCTGTAATGTCGCTTTCTCTGTAGCACCTTTCATCTGAAGATATCAAAGCAAGCTACAGACACATGCTAATAACAGACTGTTCTTGGAATACTTAGAGGTAAAAAATTGTTGTAACACCCAATTTATTGATGAGAAAATTGAATTAGGAATTTATTAAACTTGAGGTAGAAACCGATTAGAGGTCCCAGCTGCTGGACTTAACCCCCAAACCCCTGATTCCCGGCCCATGTGCTACTCATGGATAAACACATGCACACTTCTCAACAAAGGCCTCTGATTCAACATAGTGTTTTTGCACAACACTAACACACCCGCAGGTAGACTAGATTAAGGTATTACTCCCACGCCCCAGTACAATTCATTATATTGCACCACTACCCTTATTACAACAAAGTGGTGTCATTAAAGCTAATCCTACAGAGCCCCACGGGAGCGTGTGACCAGACTGAAAGCAGCAGGGCACAGTTCACGAGCCACCAGAGAAGCACTTTACCACAGCTTGCTTTCAGAAGTAAAAGCCTCATTTTAAATAAAACAAAAAAATTTTACTTTGATAAATACTGGCTGCTTCAAAAAGATATTCTGTTCTCAAATCTCCCCAGCTAAATGCCACCACAGCTGTAAGGGCCAACCACGTGTGTAGCCAGGCTGGGAATTATCCACACAAATAAAGAGCACAGCTTGAAACGTTGACTTTTCCCTGATCAAAAGGGTCTGAGAGACAACTGGATAGTTTGGATCAGGCAAAGGATAGGACTTTTATTCTCTTCAAAGAGCACCCCAGTGAACAGAGTAGCCAAAGTGGCCCTGGTGGCAGAGATACATTCTAACCCTCTCCTCATCCCACGTAAGTTACTTAAAAGCTTGGCTTTGAATCTGTTTAGGGTTTGGTTTTTTTCCCCACTTTTCTTTATGTTGAAGACCTTCTGCAGGAAAAGCCTGAAATACAGCCAATCCTTTCATTAGCTTTTTAAACAGCATTCCCTGTCTAAGCTGCCTCCCCCACACACCAAATAGTAAGTTGCAAATATTCCCCAAATGAACCTTGTCACATCAAAAATGTCTTCATTACACCCATATTAAGGAAATGTGCCTTAATTTTATTAACATAAAATATTTTTCTATATGTTTGCATATTAAATTTCTTCATATATTTCAATCTAAGTGAAAAAAATACAGAAAAATCTCTTTCCATTCTGTTTTGCCTAATTTCATTCAGTAGTCATTTTCAACTACATATGCTCAAATGAAAGATTTAACATGAAAAAATTATTCATGAAAAAAATTTAAATCATGAAATATTCACACTATTTCACTCTATAAAGCTGTTCTATTTTAAAAAAGCTAGAGAATTTAAGGATTTAAGCCACATAAAGTGGAATGTTCTTCAGAAAGATGTTTCTCTTTTAATAGCTGTATATCCCAGTCTAAACAGAAAATAATCTGGCATGGAGGTATGCAACAGCTAAGCAATGTATTCCAAATAAATATATCCCATCAACATTAAAATAAACTGCAAAATTCATAATTTTAAACAGAAGTATTGCAGTAATAACAGCAATTGCTTCAGTTTCAATTTGTGCATGCATATTGGTATATTTATATTTTTTAATTTTAAAAAGGTTTATTTGCTCACATTGTAAAGCTTATTTCCCCAAGACAAGCTGAAAAGGGGTTGAATAGTATATGAAACACTGAACTCTCCTCCTTTACCTGAGGTGATCAAAATATAGTTACTGTGCCTGTGGTGTAAGGAAGAGTGTTTTAAAGGCTATGAAATTTCTCACTGGCATAGTGTTTGAAGGATGTTTCTGAAATTGAACCGCCTCATCCGAAGCCTGAAACTCATTGTTTGAGGGGATAAGCCTGAATACAAAACTCTGATAAATTTTGTGTTCATCTTTTGAAGGCCCAGATCCATACTCTAAGGAGTCTGAAGCCATGTCTTTTTTTTTTTTTCCAGAAAACAACTCTTTCCTTTTCTTGCTCTTCCATCAAACACCATCATACCCTCTATATTCAGAGTTTAAGAGATGAGGAATAAAGAAGGATTTTGTTTGTTTGTTTAAACATCACTATGCAATACTTGCAGATTAAATCATGGAAAAAAACATTCCAGAAAAAGATTACAATCCAGTGTAGATGAGAAAAGCAGTACAGCCAGGCAGGGTGAGGAATGTTATCAGAAACGCCTATTTGTAGCTCATGGTCCAGAGTACAAAAGTAGAAAGAAGTTTCCTCTAAACATACAATAATCAGACTTATTTCTGAGATACAATAATGCTGAAAGACACCAAAGAAGGAGAAGCTGGTGTTGAGCAAATTAAGGCCAGATTTTCCAAGCAGTGTCCAGCCCTGAATGCCTAAGAGGTTAAACACAAAACCTTTGAGAAAAGATAAGAGAAGAGAAACATGAGCACTTGCACAGGCAGGGAACTGAAATAAAACAGTGTAATTTGGTAACAGAGTGGACACATGGGTAATAAGAGAATAGGCATATAATACGAAGGCAACAATTAAGAGGTGTTATGATAGAACAGGAATTTGGGGGAAAATGAGAGGAAGAGAGTGCTTTGCTTTACCCATTTGAATTTCATGGAGACAAGCTACCCGGTGTGATTTACTAACAGGCTGCTGAAGGCACTTGCATCTCAAAATAACTCTCCCAATTTGTTATGAAATAACTGGCAGTAACCAATGAACATTTGTATGTTTGTGAGTGTATGGATGGCATTCTCTAATCTAGTTATACATATTCTACTCTGTAATAAAGCTTTGATAGACACTGACCTGTAAAATACAAGCACCGAAACAGATATAGGCACTGAAGCTCTGCAGGCAAAGCATAACCTTAACTCACCACACAGAAAATGTTGCTTTAAAACTGGATCTGTCAGCCTGATGGTATGATAGATTCAAAATAGGGAAATATTGCAATGTTTCTTTCCTCCACATGTTGCCTTCAACACTTTTGCACTAATATACAGGCTAATCAGCCACAGATCTTCACCTGGCACATACTGGTAGAAATTCACTGCCCTCAAGCCAGTGCCTGAAGGCTGGTGTTCAGCATCTACAATCTCCCACCCTCTTTACCACTTGCTGAAGAGCGGGTAGAAAGCATCACCTTCTCATACAGCCACAGGTTGTTTCTCCTCTAATTAAGTCCTTATGGACATATTAATATGCAGGCAGCACTGATTATTACACAAAGCACTTTTGATGGTGTTACATACACAGTCTTTCCTATGGCATTGGCAAATGTCTCTCTCTGCTCCCCTCTTACTGATAGTAAAGGCTAAGAATTAAGCACAGTGCAGTACCTTGGCTACAAATTAAGTCCAAACTAGCAGTAGGTGGGACTGGAAGCCAGAAATACCTAGTCCTTTGCTCCCATCCACACAGCAGAACATGTTGTCACCTCAGGGAAAAGAAAATTTCTATCTTAACGTATTAAGTAAAAGCTGAATCCAGTCCATTACACCAGTGAAAACATTTAGGGAAAAACGGTACTGGTTTGCCATGCAAAGCAATATCTTTGTGCAAAATCTACAATCGTTAGCATTTCCCTTAGCTCTCAGTACCCAGTTCCTATGAGTGTTCTTTTCTCCAGATAAATATTAATCGTTCATGGCCCATTGTTTGGATCACAACAGTACATTTCAGCTGCAGGATTTCAGCTGGAGTCTGCTTCGGGTGTGTGCATGCCTAGAACTAGTAACTGAGGTTAGCCCTAGGAGTAAACACACTTCTGAGCACACAAAACCTGGCAGATTGTTTGACTCTGAGTGTTTTAGATAAAATTGTGAGTTCATAATAAACCTACCTTCTCTGCCCACAAGCTAGAAGACAACTGAAATAGTTTTAATAGCACTGGGAGCATGACGTGGCCTGCTGAGTGTGTGCAAGCTGAGAAGGCAGGTTTTATTGCAGGCTGAACAGCCTGCAAACAGCTGCCTCTCACCATCTGAGCACTGAGCTGCGAGGCCAGAACCAGAGGGAGCTTAGCTTCTCATCAGGGTCCCGAGATCAGCTCAGAAACTGAGGGAGGACTCTCTACTCTTCACTAGAATCACAGAATGTTAGGGGTTGGAAGGGACCTCTGGAGATCATAAAGTCCAACCCCCCTGCCAGAGCAGGACCATAGAATCTAGGGCAGGTTACACAGGAACACATCCAGACAGGTCTTGAAAGTCTCCAGAGAAGGAGACTCTACAACCTCCCTGGGGAGCCTGTTCCAGTGCTCTGTAACCCTCACAGTAAAGAAGTTCCTCCTCATATTGAGGTGGAACTACCTGTGCTCTAGCTACTTTTATTTCTTTTTATTTTTCAAAATAAAGGCATCATCATAAGAAACAGTGCCATTTCAGAGCAAAGGAGGAGGACAGACTCCTTTTGAAATGTGTTCTGCACATTTCTCCACTGGCCAGCTGACACTGAAAAGTGCAGACCTTCTAGCTAACGCCAAGGGAGAAGGGCAGAGTCCCCAAAGGCCTTCAGAGCTGTGGAAATCTGGGGGAGGGAGGACTGCTCCATTGACCCTGCTGAAGAGCACAGCAGGTGAGTGAAAGGCATCAGTGGATAGACCAAACCCTGCTCAGTCCATATGCACTGCTTTTGGCACATCAATGGGCTTTTAAATTTGAAGAACAAACAAAAAAACCACCAAACCAAAACCCCAAAACACAAGCATGGCATAAATGAAGGAAATTACATTGTTGTAATAATATGTAAAATTCAAGGTAGAATAATCATCTTAAATTTGCCCGAGACAAATGGCCACAACAAATCAGGGCAACACATTACAGCACAGAGATACAGAAATCAGAGCAAAGAGATAGGGCAGAAGAGTCTATTTTCTAGGAGGTCTTTGTAGCCTTTTTGGTGGAAAAACTCTCAACAGCAAGCCACAGCGCAGGTGAGGCAGGAGTGACTGGCCAGAGTAGGCTGCAGGCAGCTCAGGTAATGGTGTTAGCACAAGTGTGGATGAGGCCTTGCTAACCAGCATAGTAGGCAACAGGGCTCTGGGGACTCACAGGGACACAAGAAATATCTGCTCAAGAAGTCATCTGAGATGCAGACTTCAAATGACTGTTGGTACGTTCTGGGAAGGCAGTAGTTGCTTATTCTCCAGCATCCTGTTACCCTGCTGCTGTCCTTTTCTCCCTCTAATCAAGTACTACTTTGTGAATCATTTAACTTGTTATTTATGAGTGTGTCACTGGGCAAAGTTTAGTATGTTGCAGCTTTCATGTGAGGAGCCAAACTGGTGTTCATTAGTGACCCCTGAATCCATCCCTTGCAGCTACCAATACCAAATCCACCTGCTTCCAGCAATTCCCAGCATCAGTCCCAGCCACAGGACTGCTTACTAAAACCAAGGCAGATCTATTATCAACACCCAGGAACAAACTTCTTCCTCAGAAGACAACCTCTATGAATGAGTTGGCATGGGTTTCCTTGGCACTCAGCTTTGTTTCAGTATTTGTTAGACTAGCACACTGAGTACTTGACATTGGTGTGTTTATCCTATTACACGACTGTTCAACATCTATGAGCATTTCCTGGACACGTATCCTTACTACAGCCATAAAAACTCCCTGCTGATCTCAGTCATCGTTTGAAAACATTAACTAAAAATAAATCTAGAATAAAATCTCAATGAATTGAAATCCTTTGTATATCAATATAAATTAATTTACAGCACATGGCATTTATGTTTCTCTTTCAGGTGATACTAGAGTATTTTATACATTTACTATGGTAAACAAATTTTTCCTAGTATCCTCACTAGTAAAAGAAGCCTTTCTGATTAGATGACTTCAGGTACCTACACCCGTCCTACGCTAAGTATAAAGTGATATAGAGTAATCCCAGAGAGACAGAGTAGGGTTTTAATTAGAAGTTAGGTATAGTCTAGATTCCTTTCTTGTGTAAATCAAATGAATTCAGGGACATGCTTCTAAAATGACAACAAGCTTCTATTTAGGATGCTGTAAAATTCCTCCAGCACTTTTGCTCTGGAGAATCTTAAAAATAACAAGCAGTTGTCATATTGTGATGAATAGATAAACACCCTTAAAACGTACATCATTATGATTACTGCCTCTTAACAACTGTATTTTTAGGACAGAAGATCTATTCAGTAAATTCAGTAAATATTAATTCTTACCACAAGACTGCTGTCCAGAGAAAGTCTTTTCCCAAATTCCCTTTTCTGTAGCTGTCTTTTTCTCTCCATAGCTGAGGTTATTTGTTTTCCTTCTGATCAGCTAGAAATGTCAGACTGTTTCCAGCATCACTAGAAAAAAAAAAAAATTAAATGCATATTTCAATATCCTGCTTAACAGTGTCTGCCTTTCATCATTAACTTTGTAATAACCCAGCAGCTAATGACTTTGTGTCTATAGTAGGCTGTGTTCCAGGAACAAATTTTCTGTGCCAAAAAAGATAAACTCTCCAGACAGAAATATTACCAATATGTTTGGGTCGCCTCCCAAAGAAAAAAACGCAACCTGCTACTATTGTCTTTATCAATACACCTCATGTTTTCATAGTCTCTTTTGAACTGGTCTTGGAGCTGGATTTGCAGAGCCAATGAACTTCCTGGGGCTGGGGAGGGAAACAGTTTGTTTCACATTAATTGCACTCCTCAGTAAGCCCTGCCCGTTGGCACATCTGTGCTGCTACTATGATGTACAAATTTTGGACCTAATCCTGACAACTTCTAAAAGCTTTCAACTCCCATTACCCTTAATGAGAGACGAATGCCCTCAGCACTTCCCTTACGTTTTTAAGGTCAAAGATTCTGCTGTGATAATCATACAGTCCCACTGCGAGTACAGAATGGCTGGGGAACTCCACCCCAAAAAGCTATCACAGAGGGAATCAGTCTCTCCCATTTTGTAGGGTTTTGTTATTCCTGACTGATGGTTTCTCCACAGCTTACAAGTAACAACCACCAGCTCTCCCTTACCCTAAATGTTCCTGATGATATACGTATTTGAAGGTTTTAGCTGGTATTTTAAGGTAATAATTATTGTGTGAGATTCAGGAACATGGGCAAAGCTAATTAATTTATTCAGGATTTACAGAAAGTAGTAGAATAATAACAGAAATCAGAATCTAGCCTAAATTAAGGCAGGCAGATATGCTCACAAATACATAGCCGAACATACAAATTTTCTCCTGCATCACACTGTGACTGCACTACGCTATTAAAGGGCAACACCCTATATCTCTTAATCTAGGCTAACTCCCATTAAGGACAAAGAGCTTTCACTACAAGAATTTGTCCACATTTTTTTGTCAGGATTCGATGTGGAAACCTATTTTAAAACCTAATTCTAGTAAGGCTGAAGTATTCATACAGCACTACTTGATGCTAAACTGGGAAAAAAATCATAGCCTTTGACTGAAAAACAAGACTAAGCAAAGGACAAATGTGCCTATTTCTGATAGTTTTTACTTACTGCAAACAACACCTTCAGTGACAGCTAGCCAGGTGATGTGTGAGGAGCTGGCATTCCCAAAAGAAGCCTTGCACATACCCTCCAGATATATTTGTATGCGTATGGATAGACCTCAATTCTTCTGCACCTGTGAACGATCGCATCTGTCGCTGTGGTGATATCAAGCAGATAAAACCACCGCAGCTCTTTCCTCAAGTTGTCCCAGAGTGCTGTGCCATGAGGGTACACGGGAGTCTGAATGGGGGCCAAGCACAGGCCACCTACAAGGAGAGCAGGATGCCCCAGGTGAAGCCTCTGAAATCAGGCTAGGCCAGCTGGAATTCCAAGGGCTCCCAGAGGTACACAAACTGGGATCATCAGGTACAATGTGGACATCACAACTGGGACTGCTCTTGTAAAACAGTTCCCACTGGGACACCACAATTGGTCCAGTGCCCAAGCCATCCAGTGGTAAATTCAGCCTTCTATTAAACAGCACCTGGTGTCTCCTACACTTGTTTTGTACGTGTGGTTTACACTTATGCAAGACCAGAATTCAGGCCATTTTCTCCAAAATGGGTAACAACTAGCCTCTATACACATTCATCTAAAGCACACATGCAATAAGAACACACACACACAATGGTAGGGAAAAAATCTCAGTTCCTCCACTGTGATCATTCCTGCCTTGTGGTGTTTTCCAGGTTTACCTGTAAGCCTGTGCTTCCTGTTTGTAGTACCAATCCTAAAGCTACACACTCTGTTAATTCAGCTGACAAGAAATCTCAGTGGCACGCTAGCACATAATTACCATTGTTTTGAGATTAGCTATCATATCTCAGAAAAAATACCACAAGAGATTTGAACAAACACAGAAACAACGTATTACACTGTTCTTGCCATAATGCCAGAAACTAGCAAGAGAAAGAACTTATCTAATCATCATATCACTCTTCTGCGCATTCATCATGCCTGGAGAGCATGACTTCCACCAAAGGAGTGTTTGCTTATTAGCAAGCACAGAACCACTTAGGAGTGAGCTAGTGAGAGCTAGAGTTGGAGACAATTATCCCCATAGAAAGTTCAGTATTTAGTAAGTGTCCGAGGTTCTGTCTGCAGGTATTTGGTGGAATCACCCCAAGTTCTAGCTTAGAAGTAAAAGAAGAAAGGATTAGTATTAATTGTTCCTATAGCTTATATGCTATGCTGCCTTGGGCACTTCAAGAGTGGATTTACTGGAGCCTTACTTAGCACAGCACACGGACTTACTCACGTACTGGTGAAGCAGCCTCGGACCTGCAGACTCCACTCCTTCCCCCCACACACACCATAGAAGCACAAATATGTTATGTTACCACAGGTATGTTACCACATAGGCTGTCACAGATCTCTCCTGAAGAGTTAAAAACCTCAGGCAGAACCCACTTAAAGTTTTGAATCAAAGGCAATTATCAGACAAGATAATACAATACACTGCCTGTACCAACACATGCTGGTGCCTCGAAGTACCCAACTCAGGAGGCCTTTAAAGAAAGCTGATCATCAGAGTGAAGTACTTAACAAAAACAGAACAAGTTTCCATCTTGGAATTGTCATATTTGTGCATCACACTGCTTGTCACAGAGAAAAGAAAATGACCCTCCTAAGTCAATCTCTCTTCCTCTGAGACCAACAAAAAGACTAACAACAATTCCAAATGGAGCTAACACATCCGCTGGGAAGCTCAGCAGAGGAGAATGGCTGTTGAGGTGGAACGGTCCTGAAATGTAAAAGCACTGAGAATCAGTTTGCCCAATCAACAGAATTACCATTTTTGTGCTACCAGGAGAACAGACTGTAGAAATTTATCCGCCTTCCCTGACCAATTTGGTTGTCAATACCTTTCCAGCAGAGCCCCCAGCGATCAGCATTCAGACCCTGCCTGTCCCATTTAGCTCAGCTGAGCTGCGAACTATTGCAAAGCCACCTCTGATTTATGGTGTCTTCGCTGATACTGCAAACTGTACATTGCCAAGTCTTTGGGGGCACATCTTATAGTTCTTTGTGCTGCAGGAAATTTCTCCCCTGTAGGACTCTTCTCTAAGGGGCTATGGCATTCATCTGTGCTGAGCGTATTGGGGAAGGCACTGAAGTAGGAGGTGCTTGGCGATTAAACCTGTATCCTCAAGAAGCGCATCGGGATCAGTCTAAGAGATTTGTATAAACACAGAAAAAAAACTTTCAGCAGAGGACTTAACATGGGATCTTGCTTCAATACAGTATACCCTCGCTATTCATAAAGCCAGCAAGCCAGAGGCATCAGCTTGATTATATATCCTGAAGTGCAGTATTTTTAGTACCCAATACAAGAATGTTCATTACTTCAGAAGATGGCTCTAAAACTATGCCCTGGAGAAATGGTGTGATTAACATAGAAAAGCACTCTCTAAAATCTATGCAAGACATTTCTTGGATTATACTACCTTCTTCAGTTCTAATAGTAACAAAGGATGATTGATATATATTGCTTTAGCTGATGAAAACGTATAACATTATATTCCTTAGATAAGCATCCAAGATATTTTCAGACAGTTTAAAACTGCAGTTACATTTCAATAGAGCTATGCCAACATATGCCAGCTGGGAACTAGCACTCAGTGTATGTTGTTGGTAACTGGAAATGGACTGTATTTATTTTTCTGTCTCTTACAAAGTAGTATAAATTTAGCAGTTACAACTCATGATAAAAATGACAGCTCCGCAAACTAGCGTCCTTTTATTCAAATTCAGGATAAATATAATGCAGCCTCCCTAACCTCTGCACACCTTAACACTGCCAGAAGACAAAACCCATCGGGCAGCAAGGTATTCCCCCTCGGCACTCTGCTTGTCTTCCTGAGGTGTTAACGAGGGGACAGGTTTTTGATGCAGGCATCAAACTCTTGGGTAACAGAAAAAGGCCAGAGTTATACAGTGACCACCTTTAAGCACTTTTTTCTCCTCTGATAGCCTTGCTTGTTCAACAGCCACGCTTTAGGACTGAAAGAGAATCACCAGAACTGGTATTATCCCTCAGCAACAAAAGAAAATGGAAAATAGTATCACTAGCACAGGTCAGGAAGCAGCTATGAGAAGGTAAAGATTGTCATCAATGCAAATGTTAGTCAGAATGAATAGGTGACCTAAAGGTGAAAGATTTTATATCTTGTTACCAATCTCTGGAGTGCTTCAGTTTCCTAATAACCTAATTGAGTTGAATGGAATCTGTCATTATCTCGCTGCATTTCTCTTGCCAGCTCTGCTGCTAAGACCACTGTGTGTATGCTTGTTGTAGGAAAACGGGTAACTAAGAACTGTACAGTTTGTTTGGACCTTTTCAGAACTGGAAGAAAAAATATTCCACAATTAAGAAGTTGATGTGTAGTCAACAGATCAAATATTTTCAGTTCTAGGAAATCACTACATTTGTGTTCCTAGGTACAGGCTAGGCAAAAACGCTAAATTTGTACTAAGCTTTTTGTTTCTCTTTTTTTTGTAATAGTAGCATGTTCAAACCGTTAGAGCAGTAAGAGCAGAAAACACCACCTTCACAAAAGATGAGAAAATTCTGCCTAGTTATTAAAAGTGACCCCTGAAAATGGTTTCATTACCACACCCCTATCTCTCCCCATCATGGTATTTAGCCTGGTCATGACTTTAAGTGATAACATGGAAAAATAATTCTAAAATTCTCTTCTGAGCTGATGTTTCAGACCCCAGCGCTTGGGAAATGGAAAACTACAGCAACATCGGCATTTCTGCAATCTGAAACTTAGCTGAATGTTTTTTGTTTCGCCCACAGTGTATTTCAGAGCCGTGCCGTAAGCGGGGCCTGCCTGCCTAATGCCCAATACTCCCAGGTATTTGCTTAGGCTGGTCAGCAGTTTGTTAGTGTTCATGTATACATTGTACATTCACACCCACTGGATTAGGTTGCTATTTAGAAACGCAAGCCGCATTTTTGCAGAGAGGGAATGAGAATGTGCCATGTGCCAGCATTAATGAGTTAATTAAATTAGAAAAATTCCAATGCAGGAATTTAAAATGCTTAGATAAGTAGAATACTATGGGAATTGCAAGGCAGCAAACACAGCACTGCTGCACCCTTCTGCCTACAGATCTAGATACCCTGATCGGCTTTGGAAAATTTTGTTAAAAAATGATGTTAAGTCAGTCAGAAAATACCTAGATAAAAAAATATTCTTTCCTAGTTGTCTGTCTTTGTTTTTCAGTGGGATAGCTCATTTTGATACACTTCAAATTTCTTACAATCTCTAAAGCTATTCCAAAGGACACTGGAACCGTACAGGCAGCTGTGCCCTGCGAGTTATTTGCTGATGCAAAACACTCCCTAATCCACTAATTTTCTAGTTCTGGTTGAAAACTGTCCAGTGGTCATCCACAAGGCCATGATAAAGTAGCCCCAAGGAAGTGTGGAAAAGGCCAGAGCTAGACAACAAACCTTCTCACCTTTGTTGAGATCTTAATTAATACAATGTCGTTTACACATGGCAGTCTACAAAGAAACTGAGGAACGAGTGATTTGAGAGCCAAATGCTGTGGATCTCTCCTGCCCTTACCCCAACCCTTGAAAGGAAATCAGTAGAACATGTAGGATGGTCTCATGCAATCTTTGACTGGTGATAGCTTGCCAGCAAAGGACAGACTCTTAGTACAATGTTCAAGAAACAAAGCATTTAAAACAAAGTGTCTCAGCTACTCAATTCCATCCTGCTTCAACCACAGCTTTCAAAATACATTTATGCTTTCTTCATGCAAGATAATCTTCCATTTATTCAGCAAACTAAACAACCAGGAAAGCTTTCTATAGTATTGCTTATATGATTTAAACAAGTTAAGATTAAGGGCTTAAATCTAGAAAACCTATCAGCATGCTCAAAATAATACCAGGAATTTCAATAAATCAGAAAATAAAGAATATGGCATTAAAGATGTTATTACTATGACAGCTGTCAAGATGAATTGCATGAGAAGCATTTAGAAGATTTATATCTCAGTATCTCACCAGGTTAATTAAATGGATGCATGCATTCATTTAAGAGGATAAGGTGGGTTGCAGTGACATAAAATGAGAGGGCACAAGATTATGTTCTTTCAGCAATAACAAGAAGGGGTTGAACCGATATCATTTCCGTATTCTGTAATAAGCATGATTCATCCATTGCCATTTTCAGCTCTCATTTTCTTTCTGGCAAAAAACCCACCCAAAACCCAACACAAAAAGACTATGAACATTTATAGACTAACATAATCAAAGCTTTAACCTTTTCAGCATTCTCTGTTTGGATTGGCTGTCCATTTTTATCATGGGGTTCCAGGGCCATGCTGCAGGGAGGCAAAGAATCGCCAGTAAATTACACCAAAGAATGCTGGAAAGGTCAAAGGATTACCCTCCCCTGCTTGCTTTTATGAGACATATGAAGCATTCATATCATGCAATAAAATTGAGACAAAAATGATGAAAGATAAGCAGGCAGAAAGCATGGATCTGTTGTCAGGGAAGCATGGAAGAAAAGGATATATTACAGTGTTATCATCAATAAAAAACAGATTATGACAATGGTGTTTGTGTATCCTTAGCTCTTGCACTGAAATCAAATCCGTCTTAAGGTTGCAAGACCTATATCCGAGAAAGAGATATCCAAGCAAGGCTGAGGCTATTGAGGCTCAAGGAAACATTAGATCCAAAGCTCCAATTTTAGGTGAGTTTCTAACTACTCACTATTATGTATTATTTATTACTATATACTGTTCTAAATTATGTAATCTAAGTTATTATATGGTAAAGATGGATTCCCTCAGCACTGAGCCTCTTTCAGCAATGTTCTGTGATCTTGGCTGTGAACTGGCAAAAGGCATATTCTCAACACAGCAACAGCATCAGCCGCCTCTGTAGGCTTCAACACACATTTGTCTCCCTTGGGAACCACAGCCAAGCTTAGGTCAGGAATGGGCAGTTCCAGGCACCCAAAGAAGCTAAACTCCAGGATCTGAGTAATTTTCACTGTTACTATTCACAGACCTAAAAGGTTACATGGAGACTGAGGTAGAAAAACAACTGTCCCATTTGTATCTCAATAAAGACACCTCTGGTGTGGCAACTTCTATAATCTAGTACATTACTATTACAACTAGTTGTTTCTCATGGTAAAACAGCTGGCTGGCAGCAGAGACACAAACAGGAATCTCATAAGGTATCAAATACTGAATTACAAATCTTCAAAGGCAGTAGCACCTGGGTTAGGAAGCCAATAAAGGCAACGTACCAGATCCGTATGCATTTATCTAACATGCTGCACACTTCACAAAAATGCACGCAATAAAATCCAACATCTGAATCAGTCTGAAAAACAACTAACTGTAGGGAAGAATTTAAAATATACAGTCAAATTCCCTACATTTTGATTTGTGTTTTCTTCTCATTTTTCTTTCATTGGTGTAAATCAAGGCACTATTCAAAGTCCAAGCATTTCAAACCTACATGTAAGACCTGTATCAGGTTCTCTGTTGTAAGCAATGGTGGATTGTCAACTCCACTATTGAAATTAGAACTAGAAGCTTGTGAAATGTGCCTAAAGATCCCTTCTTCTCCAAGACAGACCCATTTCACTCAGCATCTCTTCTGACAGCCCATCTGTCCTAATCATAGTCTAGAGGGACCACTAGAAATCATCAGTTCTGTGCATGCTCCACCCCTTCCACCTGCACCGCTAAAGGGGTGGGGGCTGCAATGGTCACAGGAGGGCTCTGTGATCTGAACACAAGCCCATCAGACACCAGAGACTGAATATACTTAGAAGCTTTTTGTCACTATCACCTCTCTTGTTTCTCATTCACTCATTTTGCAGTCTGGGCACAATAAAGTACTTTGCTACAAACATTTTCTAACGGTACTTTTTGGTGAATGAAAGCAGTTCTGTGAGATGAAGTGTCCCAAATGAATGCTACTCAGTTTGGTCCTCCTTGGCAGCAGAGATGAAAGGAATGAAAAAATCACTTATTTACTGATGTATTCTGGCTCCAGGAATTATTAAAATCATCGTAACTTACTGATAATGCTCAGACATCTGGTTTTACTCCACAGAGCACTGGGTAACACTTCAAAATGTTCATGTGGCTCAAAGGAAAACTCCCAATATAAAATAAGTATTGTAAAACATATTTTCTCAGTTACTAATAACATCTTCAGCACCCAGCTCTGCACATCCTCCTTAGATAACCAAAGCCATTTGCATCAAAGGGAATAGTTCAACATCTAGACTTCAGAATTTGTTTCTAATGAACCTAGGCCTTTGCGGCATGTAACACAGTGCCTCACATTTCACCTTGCTGTGCGGACACTCCCAGCGGGCCAGGGCCTACCCTTACATTACAGGTAATAACTTTATAATGAAGGTATTCGTTCAATAACAGCCCAGAAAAGAAGCTGAATCAAGCTTATAATCCCTTTCTGTCCTATGAAAAATAAGGGAAGATAAGGTAAAGTGAAATATATGTCATCCCTCCATTACCTGGGTACAGGTAACTGAGAAAGGGCTCAACTCGTTTATCTGCATAATCCAAAAACAGCTCCTCCACCCAAGCACAACTAAAGTTCACCCTGGGGAAGAACAAGAGGGGAAGGACAGCACTGATCTTTTCCAGTGCCAGCCAAACCAGAACTGAGCCCTTGGTTTGAAAGAACAGACTGTAGCATGGGAACAAAAGCAGTCCACATGGCCTCATTAGGCTGAGCAGCTCCAGGTGCTTCCCACATGGGATACCGTGCATATTTTTATGAGAAAAATTCTTTAAATATTAGTCATTTTGCTGTGCAAATACCTTCACTGAGTCTTGTAAATCCATGCAGTTAGGCCAGCTATAACTGCAGCTGCAGCTCCTTGGACTCTGCAGTCACCTCTGTTCACCACTACAGACAAGACAGAAGAGATGCAGTATGGGAGCTGAATTTGGAGGTGCCAGGCCTAACTTAGCTCCTGTAAAGGCTGGCACCAAAATCTTTCAGCTCACTCCTCAGCTGTTAAGCCTTTGCAGAAGTTAGAAGTCTACTCTCATTTCAGCCAACCTAACGTCATCCAAGGATCAGACCCAAAGCAATTCAGCTCCAGCATTCCCATTCAATGACGTCTCTCCTTCATGCTCACACTCACTGTTGAAAGGTGACCAGGTAGGACTCAGCTCTACCACCTTCAATTTTGTCATGGGATGTGTTCCCGTCACATCAATGAGCGCACATAAGAAAACCACTCCAAGGAGATGTTCCCAGTCAATTCAAATTCATTTTATTCTTAGACAACAGAGCATGTAGGACTATGGGATATCAAGACTGTAAAACTGAAAGGAACAGATACACACTGATTAAACTGCATCTTCAGCTTATGGCCGAGAAAACAATTACAAAAAAGTTAAAAATGAAAGACGTCCTGTCCTCACCCATATTTCCTTAGTCAGTGACAGAACATGGAACAGTGTCAGCATACCAAGCAGCCCTTCCCCTCTTTTTTATCTGTAACTCTAGGGCAATCTCATATCAAACGCCCCATTTAGTTGTGGACCGAAAGGATAGATACAAACTTGATGGAATTCAGACAATAGCCTCAAAGACAATTAAAGTATTGACTTGGTAGGAAACAATTAACAAGTCCCTTGATAGTAGTTTCAAATAAGGACAAAGAGTAGACTAAAGTGGGAAGGAATGACCATGTAGACAAGTTTAGGGGATGTATACTAACACTAGAGACAGTGAGGAATTGATTAGGTTATTGGCAATAGGCTGAAAAGAAATAAAGAGGGGGAAATGATGCTGAGTATCTGAAGAAATTACCTCAAGTGAAATCCAATACAGATTGATTTCAGAGAATCAAAGGAACACTTGTCATATTAAAAAGATAAGGTAGGATGAAGTACAATAAAATACACTGAAAGTGAGGATGCTGCCAGGACTGAGTTGCCTGAAGACCCTGATGAGGAAGAAAAGAGCCCTCTCTCCCTTTCTTCTCAGACTCTCTATTCATTGCAGTGGTTGATCCACATTAGAGACAATTAGAGTGAAAGGCTTTTGCTCCAGGAGGTGGGGGGGAAGGAAGAGCCCTTCCATTCTTCCCTGTGCACTCGGCTGCTGGCAATGCTTACTCCAGTTTCTCAGTGTGAAGACTGGCTGTCACACACTGATTTTTAATTTTTCCATCTGCCAGAAGCTTAATAAAAATGTAAATTAAAAAACAGTCATGAATTTCCTACTTAAAAGGTTCATAACTTTCCTATGTTTTATGTCATTCTACCAGTCTTTAACTCAGCTGCACTCAGTTCTACCAAGTGAAAATAGGAGAGAATAAATAGTCTGCCATCACAGATAATAATCAGACACATTGGGATTATGGATATAGCAATATCCAGAAAATACTAGAAAGAGAGGAGTCATACTATTAATATTCTCTAGTTTCTCCCTCTTAAGATTCTGTCTATTTAGAATGCAAAGTAAAATTAAATACCAAAACTAGCACAAAAGCAGAAAAAACTACTGACATTTCAGAGGTTTGTCATTCACTAAAATCGAAAAGATATTTTTGCTGGCAGTAGAAACAGTTGGGTCGGTACAGGATTATTCTTTCACTTCTTCTTATAGAATTCATATTAATGCCTCAAATAGGATGTTTTTCCCCTAGATTGTTTCTCAGAAGTAATGCCATGCAGACTTAGACAAAGCTTTTAAGAGTATAGTTTCTCTAGTCCTGGAGAAACTGAATACTGAAATGTTACTGTTTATCTTGAGTTTCATCTAGGGAAAAAAAAAACCAACACATTTTTAGAGGGGAAGGGGAAAGCATTACTATGCTTTTGTGTTCTAAAGCATCCACTTTGAATTTTGAAATACATTTTGAAACTAAACATAACCTTTTAAAGTTTATTTTTCTGAATATGGTTTATTAATTTGAGGGTGGAGGGAGAAGAAACAGTTTTGGACATAAGCAAGTAAGAAAGAAAGTGTACTTGGTTTTTCTCAGGTAAGCCCAAAGTGTTTGCCTGTATTTTGAGTTGGATCTGTGCTTGAGTGGGAGGTTTAGGCTGATTCACTAACTTCCACTGTCTCAGTTTCTCTGCTATACTGAAAATAATAATATATAGTATATATAAGGGCCATTTACAGAGTAATTCCTCTTTGTCAAATACTTTAACAGTGAAACTTTCTGTTAGTGCTGCTGCTTTGTACCATTACTTTTGTCTACCAGATGCGTACATCACTATGCACCCAAACAGGGAAAAGATTCTCCAAATTCTGCACAATGTAGCAGAAGACACTCAGTTGTCATTCACCTCTTGACTATTCTGTCAAAACAAATGTGACTGTAGAAATGCAGCTAGGAAAGAATTAAACCCAACTAAAATTTTACAAGGTAGAGGTAGGGC
>VZZY01023033.1:0-16886 GCA_013400335.1 Eurystomus gularis
CATCCTGGGGTGCCTCAAGAGGATTGTGGTGAGCAGGTCGAGGGAGGTTCTCNGTTCTCCTCCTCCTCTACTGTGTCCTGGTGAGGCCCCACCTGGAGTATTGTGTCCAGTTCTGGGCTCCCTGGTTCAAGAAGAACAGGAGACTGCTGAAGATGGTATGGCAAAGAGCTACAAAGATTATTCTCTTACAAAGAAAGACTGAGGGGCTTGGGGCTTTTTAGACTGGAGAAAAGAAGACTGAGGGGGAATCTTATCAATGCTTATAAATACTTAAAGGGTGAGTGTCAGGAGGACAGAGCCAGACTTTTTTCAGTGGTGGCCAGTGACAGGACAAGAGGTAATCAGCACAAACTTGAATATAGAAAGTTCCATCTAAACATGAGGAGGAATTTCTTTACTTTGATGGTGGCAGAGCACTGGAACAGGCTGCCCAGAGAGATGGTGGAGTCTCCTTCTCTGAAGACATTCAGAACCCACCTGAATGATGTCCCGTGCAACCTGCTTTAGGTGAACCTGGTCTGGCAGGGAGATTGAACTAGCTATCTTCAGAGGTCCCTTCCAACTGCTACCATTCTGTGATTTTTATGATTCTGTAAACAATACCCTTCACAATTAGCAAGAAAAAAAGACGACAGAAGCAGAAGCAATTTCTCTCTGTGTTCTGTAAATGTTGGTGTGGTTAGTTCTGAACAGCTTTAGTTGCACTGCTGTAAATATAGTAAACTCCTCTTAATCATGAAATACGTAATGAGGAGAAACATTTAATTAGTATATCTCCCTCAGAAATAATTTACCTAATGAGATGCAATTGCAGTGAATGCTGCCTAATTGGAACACTATTAGCATATACTCCATGCCATGGTACGTACTCAGTCATTACCAAGGACTTCTGTGGTGGTTAACCAGGTGTTAAAATAGCTGCAAAGTTATAACTTTCCATCAATTGATGCACAAGTTGCCAAAAAAGACACAGTTTATGCAAACAGAATGTTATTTCTGTTCTTGCATTTCTATTTAAGTGTAGTATTTTATGTCAGCTTTCTCCCTAATTCTAAAATCAGAGACTTAATGCTGGGAAGTATTTGTAATTTCTTCCATTTGGGCAAACACTATAAATTCCTACATGCAATTACAGCTACTTATTCACACATCCATAGAAACTGCACACGAAACAGAAACTGCATAGAAACCTAACATGGGTCCCAAATCTTCACAAATTATTATTCCTTAAATCTCATATAAACATAAAGGCCACTTAATTAGGATGCCAGGATATCCAATTATATTTCCCAACTACGAAGATAAAAATGTACCCCAAACCAGTTTTAAGCCTGGGAGAAAAAAACAAACATTACAGGCATATTGCCCTATCCTCTCTCTGCCTGCAGCTTCCCTGTGAAGCGCTGAGGGCTGAGTGGTACCACTGTTCACTTGCGGGACTCTGACATGAGACAAGGTGACAACCTTGTTCACTTGGCAAGGGGGCAGAGGCAAAATAGGCAACCATGCTTCTGAAGCAACAGGGCACTCACTGCCAAGTGAAAGGGAGAGGTCTTCTTGAGAACTAGTAGTATTTTAAGCTATAAACACAGTCTACCTCCAAAATGCATTTTTAATACACACTTCTGCATTTATAGCCAGAATCTTAGCCCACTTCCAGTCATGCTACATTTTTACCAAGGATAAAGACTTCTAAGAAAGCTGCACTGCAAGAAATGCTGAAGTGAGCCAAAATGCACTTGCTCCCTCTTCTACACCACACAGTGATCTCAAGATAGTTTTCCAAAGGCTAGATGGAGCTGCCAGAGATAAAATTATCCTTATCTAGCACTGGGATCTGTATGGCTGTATCTATGCTATGCAGCCACTGCAATCTCAGGAGTCGTTTGAGCCTCCCAAGGCCAAATCCTCATTCACTTTGGCATGGCACAGGAAGACACTAGGACTAGGTGTGTTGGGGCAACAGGGCCCCAGCCACACTGCCGTGAGAATTATTAAGGTCCATATAGAACACACCAACCCGTCGGGTCATGTCCTTAGGCAATGTGGACAAATAGACAGCCTGGAAAATCTTTGGCAGATGCAGTCCAACTTTACCAAGCTACATCCTTTGGCAGAGAGCATCAGGGTCACCAGATGGCACATTGCCCCACAGATCCCATGCAGGGCTGTTTCACAACAGCAAGCATACAGAAACACTTTTTAGAGCCATCCCTGCTGTCCCTGTGTCACAAAATCCCTCTTTTGGTATTCAAAAGTAAGGACAATAGGTCCATGGGATGTCATGGACTTACCTTCTTTGTGCCTCAGACCACCCTATCCACTTGATGTTCAGATGCATGAAGTTCAAATCTGTGGCACACTCTCTTCTGGTGAGTGTCTGCCCATCACCATCATCCAAAGTCCACTAACCAGTACTGACTCGGCAGCCAAGTGGCCATTCACATGTAAGATGGCTTCTCAGGGCCATGGGCTGGCTTGCACAGTATCTTCTGGATGAAAGGGAGATGCAGGCTTGGCATTGCCCTTACACAGAGAATATCTATCTCTTTCACAATCACCACTGTATGACAGGAACAAGGGCAGCTGAATCTTTGCCTAATCCAATTTGCTGTTAAAGCAAGTGCACACATCCTTGTCTCCAAAGTGCTCACACAGCAGTCGAGAGACTGCTACAACAAATATATCTGAAGGAAGGAGCCAACGGTTCCCTTTATCCTGGAAAATAATTTGGTCAATGTTCTCTCCTGGATCAGGATGTGCTGAGTGTATGTGGTGATGGCTCCTTGTATTCAGTACAGGCCTGTCTGACAAAAGACCATCCCTGACCTATATTGAAACATTTCAAAAGCCAGATCCTACGTGACTTCAGCGCTGTACAAATGAAAGCTGAGGACAGACTTGTGATATTAAAAGCACCGCTGTGCCCATTGGGGTTGCTGTGTGTCACCCAGGAAAATCAGCTGCCTGGACAGATGGCTCTCTGACTACTGTTTTAGAGGCCAAACTATGGATTGCATACTAAGACTGCGAGCGTCTTTCCTGCCCATTGTGAGTTTCACCTGATGGCAGGGTTCTAAGGTGTCCTTTTCTTTGCCCATAACCCCTGCAAATGGGAATTTTATTTGTGTCCTGCAAACTAACTGTACGTTTTTTCTTCCTGGCACAGGTAAGGTGTGTATCCCTTTTATATGTGTTTTATCTCTTGATGAGACGCTCTGAGGAGCAATCTGAATTGCCACACCTTTGATCCCCGAAGGTTTTTATCCTTATACTTCCAGTGCAGTGACCTAGGCCATCTTCCTAGAGTCTGCTGAGTTCAGCTGACCCTTAAGCAAGCACTCCTTCAACAGGACAGGCAGGGTAGGCTCCCAGATGTCCTCATTCTTTTACTGCAAGGTCCTGGTAGATTTGTGGCATGTCAGTCTGCTCTACACAGGTGGGCCAAAGGTAGACAATCTGGGGCAGAACAAGCACTGTACATGCTTTGCCAAGCCCCCAGGGGATAGATATTATTTATTTATCTGTTAGTGGGCAATAGTATTAGTAGGGTGTGTCTGGAGTCACCTTCAGGGCATGGATATAAACAAAGTGGTTTTCTACTGAGCTGGTCCTTTGGGAGCAACTTAACAGACCAGCATGAATGTAGAAGTTAATACTGCGAATTGCAAAACTTTCAGCATCCCTTAAGCACTGCAGCCATTAACAACCTCAGGACCCAACAGACCTTATAGTTGCTTTATTTTAATGTAATTTAAATTGTGTGTGTTTAAGTAGATAGCTTTCACTAGTAGCTGGTAACATGCAACAGATGAGAAGCACTACGTAAAAGCCCATCAAAGCCCAGAAGGAGGACAGTAAAGAGGGAGTAAACACATATTAGAAGAATTATTACCATTGTTCTCTGTCTCTTGTGCAGTTTGTACTACCCAGAGTAGTCACACAAAGTATGAATAGCTTTAGCTTCTTTACACTGGGACTTCCATACCTCTGGGGATCTTCTGTCTGACTCTGCCCTCCCTTCTCCAGCAACATACTCCACAGAAATTACTTTGGACATCCTTTTTAATTTGGCTACCCCATGAAAAGGATATCAGAAATCTAAGACCAGGAAGAACTTCGTAAGTGTTTATATTTCTGGACTGGCAGCTTTTCCAAGTGTGCCTGGGAGCACACTTGCTGGAGGAGGAGAAAAGAAAAAGCAAAATAGGTGAGAAAGAAAACAAGTGTATTATACAACAATTATACTCTCATCCTACAGTGCTGTCTGCAGTAATTTGCTTGCTTATCAGCATCAAGTTTGCCAAGTAATGATAGTGCATCTTGAGGAAATCTTGCCCCAAAACCAGCTTGCATCGAATTTCCAGTTTCAGCTCTCACAGACAAGAAAACTGACAGATACTGGTACTACAAAGTAAAAGGCACACACAATCATTTACAAAGTAAAAGGCACACACAATCATTTACAATTTTAAGCTACTTGCAATCCACAGGACTGAAACAGGACAGACTGAATTCTTCAAAGAAAAATTATATTTATTTAATTACAAATCTTCTAATATTCTTGGCTTTAATAAGACCTTAGCAGTATATCTGCAGTAATACATTTTCTACCAATGATTCTCCTGAAGAGAAAGGAACATAATCCACTTGATGCAGTTGATACCGACAGATGCAAGTAGTTGTTCTGTTCCTTGGCTCCACAAGCCTAAGTACAAACCTGAGCACAACACTGAGCTCCTCTGCCCTGAGCTTTTCCATTTTTCTTGTAGGAATATTGATGCTTATATGTGTTTTAGAGAATTGCTTTGATCTTCTTAGCATTTGACCTACACCATTAAATCTCCTGATGGGGTGCAATGGTGCTAGAACAAAAATATTAGGAATGTTTACTCGCTACATATCAAAAACCATTGATGCTATACATTGCAATATTCTAGCAGTCCATTTTAAACTGTTCTATCATGAACTTAGGAAAATCCTCTGGGTTTGGGGGACTAGTTAATGAGGATTCATCCTTCAAAGCTCTCATTTGGATCTGGGTTTCTAATACACTTGTAAGTACACCGAAACTTGCCTCATTTGAGTCTAAGACCTCAGCTGGGAAATCCAGTATGAATCTGATGTGCTCTGGAGTGCTTCAGTGTTTAAAGCACAATAAAGGCAGAGCGGAAAAAGACTGCAACATATTCTGATCTTACTGCAGTAGCATGAGAGACAGGCAGAAATAAAAAAAAACACCAGGGTTTCTGCACTTCTATAATGTCAAATTACTGATTTCTCCTAAGTAAGCAGAAGAACAGTTCTAGCTAGAAGCTTTGAAAAATGAGAGAATGTAAGTCATGTCTGCATCACACTGTGGAGTGAAGCACAGATGACAGTGAGTGTAAACCACACTGGCTTCAGAAACAGGATAGCTGCTGTAGCAGAGTTTTTTCCTCAAGCTGCAAGATCCATTAGCTTGGGCATGGTGCCATGCTAACACAGCTGAACAGAAAAAAGAATTTACACCCAAGACATTATATACTTCGAGGAACAAGGCACTACATCCAAACAGTCCTGCGCTACACTTTGTGATCTTTATGTGCACTTGAGATATTTATACCTAAACAACCAAAAAAGGAGTTTGCTGCTGCAGGAAAACATCAGGGTCCACACGGTGCATTAGATGTTTTTAGTATGAAGTGGTTTGATGGACTGGATGGAGAAGCACTGTACAAAGGTGAAAATGTACATTGCTCCAAGGAAAAGATGTCCTCATCTTCCAGTTTAATCCAATCTTTTCTTCTTTCATGGATTCAATAAAGAGACTCTGTTTAAAAGGAAAGACAAAAAAATCATTGTGGGAGATAAAACACTTTTAAAATTTAAAGTGAGGGGGAGGGGCAGTCGGCTATCTGCTGAGCCACACTTGGAAAGCCTTCAGCTGAGATCAAAGATAAAAGCCAGTAGTCAGCCAGGCTTCTTTTATAAGCAGTACTGTGATCCACTCAGCATACTTACTGCAAAAAAAACCCCAACAGCAATAAGAAGCCCAGCTCCCAAATAGAAATGGAAGGACTATCAAGTGGAGGAAGTTCTAATAAGAGTCCATGAATTTGGGAACTTGTTTAGGGATGCTTTAGCAAACAGATGTTTTCTCAGGAGGTGTCGGAAGGAATATACTCTTGTGCCTCCTGTTGTGCATCTGTGATAAACAGAACATGGATATAGGTGTAACTTGTTCTCTATAGCTCTATAGCTTGCTGTCTTTAAAGCCTTAGGTGTAGTTTAGCCCTAGAAGTATAAATGACAATGTAGCATATATATGTGCATACATATATGTATACATACACATACATATGTGTATGCACATATCTATATTTATAGACTTATCTATCTATGCAGATATATATTTAAAGACTTAATATATGAATGCAGTCCTGGACACAGAAAACTTCAGATGTCCTGTAGGCATGAACGTGGGTTGTAACTCTTTATAGGAACAGAGTGTTATTCAGCTGGTGGAATTTTAAAATTTCAAGACTATGGATCTGTATATAAAAAATATATGCAAGTTTAAAAAAATATTCCAGTGTCCTCTAATTTTTGGTTATAAATGTAGTTTGGAGGTAAAATCCTTGCATAGGCAACAGAAATGGATTATCACACACGTGATATCCTCACATTCCAGGTTCAGCTTTTCAAAGCTCCAAGAAAATTCACACAGTTTTCAATTCTTTTAATCAAATGTGAAAGAAATATTTACCATTTCTTGCATAATAGGACAATATTTCAAAACCCTGTATCACTTAGAGGTGCTAAGAAGATCCATGATACAGTCCTAAAGAAGCAATGGACCTTTGATATGCAAAAATGTTGATTTCTGTTATGACACTGCTCTGCAGAGCTATAACTACAAATTTTGAAAATACTACTTTGTTCTGCCAGAAATGAGAAATATGATATGGAACAACCTGCAGGCTTTTTAGAGGACATGCGGAGTGTTCTTCTTCAAACTACCTATGTAAGAGTGAAAGTATCTGCTTTTAGAGTCAGAGAAATGGAAAATGCTCCCACTACTACTTCACATTAGTGTAGAACTGTCATAAGGAATCCACTGCTTCTCCTATAGGATATGCAATGTATATAGGAAAGCATCAGGTGGTCTGTAGATTTCAGTGGCTGACCAGAAATCCGTGTTTCAGTATTCATTCATATGACACACCCTAGAGCTGAAAGACAGGCATTTGAACCAGAGTTGCGTTAGAAACTAACCTTTCACACAACTGAGGCTCATCTCTGGTCAGAACAGGGAGTAGGTGTTTTCAGCATCTCCATAGCCACTTTCTTTGCTGCAGTGGTAAATTCTCAGCTCATTGTCAAGAGGCCAGCAGCCTCCAGTGGAAGGCTGGGTGATTTCAAGTGCAACAATGCCAACCGTTCCATGCCACAGCCTGTCAACTGGGCAGCTACATATGCTTACAAACAACGAGGACTAAGATACCATAGGAAATTTATATGTGAATTATTCCTTTCCATGCACCTGTATATCTGATAGCAGCCTAAATGAAGTATTTGTAACATAACATTACTGGGGGTCCTGGTAGACATCAAGTGGAACATAGGCCAGTATTGTGCCCCTGCGGCAAGGAAAGCAAATGGTATCCTGGTCTGCATGAGGAGGGGTGTTGCCAGCAGGGTGAGGGAGGTGATCCTTCCCTTCCTCAGCACTGATGAGGCCACACTTGGAGTACTGTGCCCAGTTCTGGGCTTGCTAGTACAAGAGCGAGATGGACCTGCTGAAGAGAGATCAGCAAGCGATCACTAAGATGATGAAGGGACCAGAGCATCTCTCCTATGAGGAAAGGTTGAGAGAGCCAGACTGTTCAGTCTGGAGAAGGAACAGGGATGAGCATCTCATCATATTGTACACACACCTGAGGGAAGGGTGTTAAGAAAATGCAGCCAGACTCTTTCAGTGGTGCTCAGTGACAGCACCAGAGGCAGTGGGCATAAACTGAGGAGGTTCCTCCTGAATATCAGGAAATACTTTTTTACTATGAGGGTGGTATTTACTCAGCACGGGAACAGGTTGCCCTGAGTGGTGGTGGCGTCTCCATTCCTGGAGATATTCAAAAGCCACCTGGACATCACAGCATGCTCTAGGTCTCCCAGCCAGAGCAGGAGGGGTTGAGCCACATGGCCTATAGAAGTCCCTTCTAACCTCAACCGCACTGTGATTCTGTGATTCTGTATTTTATCTGGCAAAACAGCAGAAGTAATTAACTGAATGAAAAGTTTTAGTTAGGGAAAACAATCAGAGGTAAATTTTAGAATTATTAAAAATAGCATCAGCTATCAGAGTTATCCAGCACATTGACTGGGAGAAGTGTACAACTGCTATAAAATTTTACCAGAAATGGTGATACAGTTTGGTAAGAAGACTGTGTGATGACTTTTATGTTTTATTTCTCATGTTATCTAATAAAAAAATGTATACCTAATACATGGCACAAAGCTGAGTAGAAAAGACTGCTTCCTCCACACTATCTGTCATGGTATATGTTACATACCATCCTTCTGAGCCGTATTCACAGACCTCAGAAATATAAGGTCATGTATTGTCTAATGACCTATCAAAACCACATAGAACCCAAACCAAAACAAAACAAATTCTGAAAAAAAGAAAGATACAGGAGCTCTACTTCCTCATTTGACATCACTGCATGTTACTGAATATCCCTAAAGAGGATGACTATCTCGATACAGTTTTTAGTGGCTAAGGAAACACCTTTGGGACAAATTATTTCAAGTAACGGAATTAATAAGAATCTCAGCACATGTGGAAGCCAAAATATCCATGAATCTGTACTTGCTCATTGAAATACATATATGAATGGACAGTGTCAACAATCCCAAGACAATGTGTTACCTACAAGCCTATAAGAGACAGAAAATTAATCAAAATATAAAAGATATGAAGGAAACTGGAACTTGTTATTTCCTTTCTAATAATCCAGTATTCTCAAATATCTTCCCTGCCTGCCCCTATGTACCGTACCACCTTATACAAAGGAAATAAATGAACAAAATCCACCTCTGCCTTTTTGATCTCTCCCTTAGGATAGAACACAGGCTGCTTTGGACAAGAAGGTCATAATTCAATTGGAGTCCCCAAACACTTTCTGTAATTCAAATACAAGAAGTAAAATTATGATCCCAAGAGGTTAAACTCCAGCTCGGAATAGATAAATCTGGATATCTCCAAAATAGCATCTGTTGAAACCCCACAAGATGCCTAAATTATAGCAGTGCCAGTTAGAATCTGTGAAAGAAAATCAGGATACAGTAAACATAAAGTATGAAAAAGGGGAAACTGAGAATATGGAAATAAAACTCAAGTGATTAAAAAAAAAGGAGAGAGAATGATAAAGCAATGGCCTCGCATTGCTAAAGAAAACACAGATTCAGGGCCACTCTCACTGTTTATTAACTAATGCCTACTTCTATGCCTGAAAGGAGGCTGACACTGGAAAGAAAATCAGGCTCTGCGAACTAAACACTTCCAGTTAATTCTCCCGTATTCTGTACTCACATGTGGTTGGGTAGATGTAGGACTGCAGCCCACAATCTTAATTTCCATCAGATACCAAAAGGTATTCTGCCTGACTTTCACAGTTGTTCTCACACAGTGCACAGCATCTGTTCAGTATTAACAACCAAAGTAACAAATGGCTTTCCACCAATGCGGAAACAAAAGTTTTGGTTATTCTGTTCAAGTCAGTGCTGGAGCCAAAACAGTTCACTGACTGACTCCATGACAACTAAGGACAGATCCTGGTATAAACCAGTCAAATATAAAGCTATGTCTATTTTCTATGTTATGCAAGTTTTCAGAGGCACTGAAATCCTCATCTTGACTTAGAGGAAAGAGGAATCCCAACAAAACCACAAACATTTCTGTGCATGCCTCCAAGTCTGACAGAGCACAAACAAATGTAACCATATTTGATAGAAAACAGGAGTGAAATACAGAGGCTCAGAGCTCTGGTTGCACATTCCCACATAGTCCAGACAGTCTGCAGCTGCAGCAAGTGCTACAGGCTAGAGATGCTTACCCGTATCTGCTAAGGGCTGAAAGGGATCAGCTCTGTGACACATATTTCAAAAACAACAGGGTATAAGTGGACTATTTTAAAAGCAGTTTGACACTGTGAACACAGGTCTAGGTCTGTTCCATGCTCTGTGCTAACTGCTACCAGCAGACATCATATCAAAAAAAGGAGTCTTCAAAGCAGCCATGATGCCCCAAGACAGGACAAGTCAGGAAATTTCACAGGTAAAACTATATTAGGAATACTCTTAATGCAGACAAGTCACTAATGAAGGGAAGAATAAAGTCAATCTTCATAAATCTGTGAAAATTAACTTATTTATCTTCATATTGTATATCAAAGCACATACAGTACGGACCAGTCACAATAAAAACTGCAAAAATGCCACACAGTTTTCACATAAACACCCTGTGGAAACTCAGTATCACTTGGGCACGAGTTCCTTCTCTAACATCACAAGGGTTTCAGAAGGGAAACATTTTAAGTCCAAATCCCCACTTCTAGCTTTATCACTTCAAAGGCTCAGTCTTCTACTGTACACACAGGTTATCCCATTAACCTAAATGGGATGAGAACCCATATCAGACTAACTAAAAGTGGAAACCTCTAAAATACTTAACTGTGGGGTCTGAACAGAAGCACTTCAGGTACAAAGCATCCCCTTTCAGTTTGTGCCTGTGCTACCATAGAAGCAGACTCTGCTTTGCAGTATAAGACTATTCTGCAAAGAACTCACTTATTTTGTCAGCTTCTCACAGTGCCTTCAGAGGCACATGATGTGACAGCTCTCCAGTGTACAACATCTGTGCATTATCCTGGCTTCCATTTAATTTCTTCGTTCATTCACATGGGTATGTAAAAATATGTGTTTCAGTACCGTAATTCACAATATTAAAATGCCTTGTGTTCCACATGCTAGTCAATGGTCACGTGTTTTTACCAGATTTCTTGTACAAACTGTGAGTCCTCCCTCTTCTCCTGAAGGATTCATATCCTTAGCATGTATTTCTGAGTGCATGCCACTAAAGCTTCTTACTGCTGATTTGAGCACAGTGGAATGTTGGTATTTGGGTGGTCCTTTTGCCAATGCAAAGTCCTTGTAATTTCTGGGTTCTCGACAGAACCAGACAACACAGAAGTCATATGAAAGGGATGCTACGGGGAACAATTTTGCTCAAAAATTGTTGTAGAAAATACTTTTTCCTAATACATAATTCTCCTAAGCATACTTCCAAGATTTTTCCCTGCTGTTTTTCCAAGTACTTTTTGTCCACTTACAAAAAAACAACAACATAAAAATGAATTTTCTGCAGCAGAGACAAACCCCATGGTGTTGCATTTCAGTCATAGTGGAGGACTTAGAAACCAAACTCTAGCACTGGAAACAATGTGTTGACTAGACTCCTCTTATTGCCTCCTCATCAAGAAGTAGCATCCTTTTCCTAGGGCAAACTTTACCCTTTATCATGGCATGAAGGATAGTCACATTCCTTAACGTATTTACCAAATTGCATGAGCAATGATGTAATCAAAATACTGGCATTCCTGATTATGTGCTGGGTGCACAGCCATGTGCAGCCATGCCAACCACATTTATAGAATCATAGAAGGTTAGGGGTTGGAAGGAACCTCTGGAGATCATCAAGTCCAACCCCCCTGCCAAGCAGGACCATAGAATCTAGGGCAGGTTACACAGGAACAAATCTAGACGGGCCTTGAAAGTCTCCAGAGGAGGAAACTCCACAGCCTCCCTGGGGAGCCAGTTCCAGTGCTCTGTAACCCTCACAGCAAAGAAGTTCCTCCTCATGTTGAGGTGGAACTTCTTGTGCTCTAGCTTGTATCCATTGCCCCTTGTCCTGTCGCAGGGCACAAGTGAAAAGAGGTTGCCCCTTTCTTCTTGACACCCAGCCCTCATATATGTATATACATTAATTAGATCCCCTCTCAGTATTCTCTTCTCCAGACTAAAAAGCCCCACATCTCTCAACCCTTCCTCATAAGGCAGGTGTTTCAGTCCCCAAATCATCCTCGTAGCCCTCTGTTGGACACTCTCCAGTAGATCTCTGTCCCTCTTGAACTGAGGAGCCCAGAACTGAATGCAGTACTCCAGGTGAGGTCTATGGAGAAGCAACACACACGATGTCCCTGTTTCGTGGTGAGATGTGCAGATAGCCCTCATACTGGGGGCCAGTCAAGAACCCCACCCAGAATTTTCCTCTGGCTGGTCTCAAAGTGGCTGAGCTATTTTACTACCTTATGGCTACTTGGCAGACTGCAGGTTGTGAGGAAACCAGTGGGAAAGTGTAGAGCAAGAAAACTTACCCCATTGTGGAGAAGGACCAAGCTAGGGAACATTTCAAGAACCTGGTTCCACAGAACCTGATAGGATGCACAGTAGGTGATGAGGGAACTAGTCACTGCCATTGTGAGACTCTCTCAATCATGTTTGAAAGATCACAACAATCAGGGAGGCAAACAGTGTTCCTAAGGACTGAAAGAAAGCTAGTGTCGCTCCTACCTAAAAGAGGAAGAAGGAGGATCTGGGGAATGACATGCTGATCAGCCTCACCTTTACTCCTGGGAAGGTGATCGACAAAACAAACATAGAAAGGACAAGAAGGTTATAGGGAGTAGTCACCATGGATTTATGAAGGGGAAATAATTCCTGAACAACCTGAAAGCCTTCTAGAATGAGAGGAGTGGCCTGGTGCATGACAGGAGAGCTGGAGAGGTTGTTTTAATTTAACTTCAGCAGGACTTTCCACACTGTCTCCCATCACACCCGCCTAGACAAACTGATGAAATATAAGTCAACAGTGAAGTAGATTGAAAAGTAGCAAAACTTCCAGGCCTAAAGGGCTGTGATCAGTGTCACAAAGGCCAGCTGAAGGCCAGCTGTCAGTAGTGTACCACAGGTACCTGGGACCCACACTGCTTAAACTTAGCATTAATGATGGGACTGAATGCACTCTCAGCAAGATTGCAGGTGATACAAAACTAGCAGTAGCTAATATAACAGATGTGTGCTGCCATTCAGAGAGACATCACAAGATGGAGAAATAGGACAACAGAAACCTCATGAAGTTCAACAAAAGGAAATTCAAAGTCTTGACCCTCAGCAGAAATAAGTGCAGGCACCAGCATACGCTGGGGGTTGGCCAGCTGGAAAGGAGCCATGCAGAAAAGGATCTTGGGGTCCTAGTGAATGAGTTCAACATGCCAGCAACATACCCTTAAGGCAGAGAAGAGCAGCAGATTCCCAGGCTGCACTAGGAAAAGCTTTGCAACCACGTCAAGCAAATGATCCCTCCTCTCTTCTCAAAACTGGTGAGATACATCTGTAGTGCTGGGTTCAGTTCTGGCCTCCCCAGTACAAAAGAGACATGGAAATATTGGAGGAAGTCTGGTGTAGGACCACAAAAGTGTTGAGAGAACTGGAGCATCTTTCACGAAGGTGAGGCTGAGGGAGCTGGGTCTTGTTTAGTATGGAGAAGAGAAAGCTCAGGAGGCTCTTGTACATTTGTAAAAAAACTTGATAGGAGGGTGTAAGGATGATAAAGTGAAACTCTTCTCAGCAGTGCCCAGTTTCAGGACAAGAAGCAATGAGAACAATCTGAAATACAGAAAATTCCACATTAATGTAAGAAAAAAACCTTTTTTTATACCAAGGGTGATCAAACACTGGCACAGGTTGCCCAGTGAGGATGTGGAGTCTCCATCCTTGGAGATACACAAAACTCAACTGGACACGGCCTGGGCAAGCTGCCTTACTTGACCCTTTCCTTGTGCTGGAAGATTGTAGTAGATGATCTCCAGAGTTGCCTACCAAGCTCAATGCATTTCTGTTCTATGCTTCTTTACTTTGACACCTCTCTGCAGTTCTAACATGCATTTTGTTACAGATATTATACTTTTGTTACAGAAATTATACTTAAAGTATTTTTCTGGAACAATCACAGTTTATAAAACAAAAATGAAGCATGGGTTGGTAGTTGACTCTAATTACCTGAAACTTCAGCACTCAAGATGGTTTAGAAAACAGCAAAGAAAGAAACTTTTCTGGTGTGAAGACGAACTTGAAAATACGTACACACACACAATTATTTACTGGAGAAAGCTTACTGAGACAGAGCAGACACAAAAAGTCTATTTTTGAAAGACAAGCTATTCAAGATACAAGCAGCATCCCAGTACAGCACAACTATTCACAGTAAAACATATCTTCACACAAACTCAGCTCAAGTACCAAAAGCAACATCCAACTCTACAGTACCTCTAACACATTTCTGTATCCCATCATGAAGTCATAATTCATTTTTGGTATAAACTGCAAATCTCTAGTCAATAGACCAAGAGAACGTTCTGTGAAATCTACCTCCCACATGTGACATTTGGGCTACAGTTCAAATGTAAATCTCTTCAGACTTTTCTTGTCTGTACATAAGCAAAGAAGGATTTAACTTCCCCGCACATTCATTGCTCTCCTGAGTCTATCTCACACCAACTATTACATTACACACAAAATCTTTTTATACTATATTCATAATACAACAAATAATAAACAGAATTAAGAATATCTGTTCATGCAATAGCTGAGACATACCAGAGACTTATATCCCCGTAAGTTTCTAGGAGGTTCCCTAGACTTAAAACAATTTAAGAGATTACAACTGCAGATCCCAAAGTGCTGTCACAGTTTTTATCTGCAGTCCTGAAGGGCTCAGATGATCTTCGAGGTCCCTTCCAATCCAAACCATTCTATGATTCTATGGTATGATATGACTCTGTTATCCTAGATATTCACTTTGCAGATAATATGGACACATACACATGACTCCTGGTTAAAGCAATGTTTGAGGAGGGCATAATTGGTTGTTTTTCTGTTGCCTTTTACTTCTTTGAAGGCTGTCCTTAATTTACTTGCTTGACAGAAATTTCCATACAGGTCCCAAAGATGGAGAATTATGCAGGATATGTGGCCAGATTAGCCCTGTATGCAAATTCTGAAAACAAACCCATTCATATTTTTTATCTTTTGTCATGCAAAAAGTCAGATTAAGAATAGTTTTATTTATAAATCAATAGCGCAAATTTTCTTTCTTTTCTTACCAAAGTAAGTTGTGTTTGCTTACTTATCTATCACTTACCTAAGGTGTAACCTGGAAGAAATACTGAAATTTTGCAAGATGTATTAACTAAAAATTAGCATATTTAAGATATGACATGTCCTGCCTAAAAGGCAAGAAAATGTAAAAACAGACTGGGTATGCTATACACCAAATAATTTTGTTGCCATTTCCTGCAGTATACACAACATCACCATTTGATGCAAGGAAATACAAATTGGAACAGAGATTGCCTCTGGCCTGGGAGTTCTCAAGGGTTCACATAACCCCTTAAATCACAATGACTGAAACCATTAGAGGCTCAGGCCCATGCATTTTGCTGTTTCAGTAATTCTACAGGGATAATATCCTGTTTATTAAATGCATAGCACTTCACAAAGAGTAAGCATTAAGTATTGGAACATCCTGGTTAAAGCTTCTGTGATCTTTTCAAACGGTATTCTCAATACTTCTAACCTGGACCCAGCATGAGTTCCTTGGTCTGCTTCCTGTAACAGTATGGGGAGACTGCAGCCGGAAAATGTTAACAGAGCAAACTGATGTTTTTCACTGGGCAGCAGAATCCGAGTGAGAAAGAAAGTCTTTGTTTCAGCTTTTTATAGTAAAATATCTATTCAGCAAGAAGATGAGGTACTTCTCATTTTTTTCACACCACTTCAAAAGGATATTAGGACCTAAAGCAATCACACTGCAAGTGGGTAATGGGTGCTTCTGCATCTTAAAGTAGGTAAGAATCACTGGAAGAAACCAAGGGCAAGGTATTATAAACATCCCTAGGAAATGTTGATGTCTATATCTTGTATTCCCAAAGGTGCTCATAGTGCATACTATTAAGCGTAGAGAGAAAAAACAAAATAGCAGTGTTCTCTATCCATTTCAGATATCTAATTGCAAAATTTGTGCAGGTTGGGGATTCATGTGAACAAGCTGATGCAATGCAGTATTGCGGGATGCATGTTTGGTGGGTGAGCTGGGTCAGTGGCAGCAGTTGGCATCCCTACCTGCCAGCATCACCCCACTCCTGAGGCTGCTGACACACTGCACTGGTGGCAGAATGGCTCATACCTCGGCAGGCTCAGAGCAACCGAGTTCAAAGCCAGTATCCTGTAACATGCTGCGTTATGAGTGCAGCACTTCCAGAGCTGACTCATGTATCATCTGTCCCTCTTCTGGAGGTGGTCTGAGGAGGACAGGGAGACTTGGTGCCTATAGCTAATCAACTCCTGGCTGCATGCCTTCATGCAGTGCAAGCAAAGGAATTTATCTGCAACTCTAACAATGGTTCAAACTGCTATGACTCCAGATAGTGCCAAGAGCTACACACACACATACATACAGAGACATTAGAGCACTGTGGTGACAGGATCAATAGCCCAACTGAAGTGCATCTACACCAATGCATACAGCATGGGCAACAAACAGGAGGATCTCGAAGCCATTGTACAGTGCCAAAACTATGATACAGTTGCCATCATAGAAACATGATGGGATGATTTGCACAACTGGAGTGCTGCATTGTATGCCTATAAACTCTTCAGAAGGGACAGGCCAAGAAGGAAAGGCAGTGGAGTTATCCTGTCAGGGGGTGCTTTGACTGTCTTGAGCATAATGAAGGTGATGATAGGCTTGAGTGTCTATGGGTAAGAACCAGGGGGAAGGCCAA
>VZZY01023034.1:677-12744 GCA_013400335.1 Eurystomus gularis
GGTAGTTCCCAGGGTCATCTTTTGTACCCTTTTTAAAGATGGGCACGATATTTCCCTTTTTCCGGTTGCTGGGGACTTCACCTGACTGCCATGACTTTTCAACTATTATGGAGAGTGGCTCAGCAACTGCATCAGGCAATTCCTTTAGGACTCTGGGATGCATCTCATCAGGTCCCATAGAATTCTGTATGTTCAGGTTTCTCAGATGGTCACAAACCTTGTCCTTGCTTACTGTGGGAGGGACTTTGTCAACCTGGTGCCTGTCTTGTGGGCCATCTGTTGGAGGGCTGTGAGGAGAGAGGTTGCCAGTGAAAACTGAGGCAAAAAAGTAGAGTACCTCAGCCTTCTCCTCATCTGTTGCTGCTACGTCACCATTGTTTATCACCAGGGGGTTACACCTTCTTTGACTTTTCTGATTTAGATACTTGTAGAAACCCTTCTTGTTTTTCTTTGTATCCCTCACCAAGTTCAGCTCTAGCTGCGCCTTGGCCTTCCTGACTTTGTCCCTACATAACCAGGCAGCATCCCTGTATTCCTCCCAGGATACCTGCCCCTGTTTCAGCTGTTTGTGCAGTTTCATCTTGTTCTTTAGTTCAGCCAGCAGTTCTTGACTCAGCCATGCCAGTCTCTTTCCTTTCTTGCCTGATTTCCTGAGAGCTCTTGTGCTTTATGGAAAGCCTCCTTAAAGATGTGCCAGCTCTGCTCTGTTCTTTAATCCCTGAGGACTGCCTCCCAAAGGGTCTTGTTGATCAACTCCTTGAAGATCTGGAGGTTTGCTTTCCTCAAATTTAGGGTGCTGGCTTTGCTTTTCATCTGTCCTTTACCCCTTAGGACAGTGAACTGAACCAGTGCATGGTCACTGCAGCCCAGGCTGCCTCCCTAATGAGTTCACTTGCATTGGTCACCATTAGGTCTAATATCACATACCTGCAGGTAGGGCTGTCTATTGCTTGGTTTAGAAAGTTGTCATCCAGGCACTCCAGCAATCTCCTGGATTGCCTACAGCTTGTCATGCTATATATATAAGAAATTTTTACAATGAGAGTCTTGAGACCCTGGAACAGGTTGTCCAGAGAAGTTGTGGATGGCCCTATCCCTGGAAGCATTCAAGGTCAGTATGGACAGAGCTTAAAGCAACCTGATCTAGTGGGAGGTGTCCCTGCCTATGGCAGGGGGTTGGAACTAGATGATCTTTAATGTCTCCGCCAACCCAAACCGGTCTGATTCTAGTAGTTTTGTGGTTTCAGTTGTTAAAAGCTTGCAATGTTGCCTTCACATCTCAGTAAACAGCTACACAACCCAGATCACACACATTAACTGTCATGTTATGTGATGTCAGAATTGTCTTTGGAAGCACCAAGTACAGCTGCTCTCCTCACAACAAGCTTTCCATAGTAGCAGCCCAGGTGTCCATGTGGTGTTTTCCATGGTAGGGGTATGGGCTTTGGCAGAATGCTCAAGTCAGGGGTGGAGAGGGAAGAGGAGTTCAAGTAGTCAAGCCACAAAATTTCCACAAAATACCCATGATTTATTCCAGAGAGTTAAAAGGAGGTCTCACTCCATTTCCCTCTCACAACCATAGATATTTGCTATAAGTTTCCTTCTTCTGTACTTTGAAAAGGCTTAATCCTCTTCCACATACAAGGATGTAAAGATTTGTTTATAGCCTAGAGGAAACCACAGGGTGCCTTGATAGGAGTGTCTTGTATCATATGGGAATCTATCCAGTTGGCTTAATTTAACATGACACTACAGAAATGAGGCTTCAAATTGACCTAGGTCCAAATCCACTCTTCTGAGAGCACTTGGAGCTCTGGCATCCAGTCCTCCAGCGACCAGTGTACTGAAGGCACTACGACTTCTCTCAAGGTGCCTGCAAAAGCTGTGGTCTCTTTCATATGCCCCAAATGGCCTCAGTCTAAACTCAGTTCAGTGCACCCCCTTGGATATAAACACAGTTGGGACCCAGAAATGAACTGTTCATCCACTCCTCAAATAGTTGAGGCCAACAGATGTTTGGAGCAAACCTACCACACTGTGCAAGACCTGGGTAATGGCACTTTACATGACACCCAGAAGAAGTACTGTCCATCTCCCCTCTCAAGATGGCAACACTTAGACCAAAGGACTTGAATAGGGGAGATTCATTCCAAATTGTCATTCCCACCTGCAACAGTCATTGGAGCCTTTACCAAAGCCTCTAAACTACTACACTCACAGCTAAGGGAAGGCTGAGGAGCATACCTGCAACTATGCATCTAAGATAGGAGATTCTTCCATTCTGAAGTGAATCCCAAGAGGAAACATTGGAGCCTGTTGGACAGGACAGCAGAGTGGTTAGCCACGGGTCTCACCTCCCTCCCAGGCAGTTCACATGTCTGGAGATGGAGCAACCAGCTGTTGGAAGGAGCCTTCCCCATCAGCTTGCACTACCCACACTCTTGCAACATGCCTAACAGTTAAACTTACACTGTCCATCTTCATAGGAACTGGCCAACAGATGCCTGAGTTTACCACGCACTGCCTGATGCAGGTCTAAGACCAGCCTAAGCAGAGAGTTCTTAAGGTCTGAAATGGAGATTTCAAAGTGAGTTTTCTATTTAAAGACCACTGTTACTTGACACCAATGGGGATTAGAAGCTCTTTGCAGCCTAGAGGGATTTAAAACTCAAACTTGCTTTAGATAACTAATTCAGCTCAAGAGTCTGCCATGCATGCCAGTAGATTATCAGCAGGAGCCTTCCCCTAACAGAAGCTACAGAAAAATCCACATTTGTTTCCTGGAATGATGCTACAAGAACTTAAAATTAACAAGGCCCCTACAATACCAATAACTCCCAAATATTGCATTTTGTTCCCCCCTCACCTGCCCCCATGTGCCTGCACGGCAAGTTCCTGGAGATCACAACCTGTGGTTTGGCTGAACATTGAAAACAATGGTTTTTAAAATTCATTAAGGCCAGTGAAAGAGTATATACGAGTTGCTACAACTTGCACAATTAAAAAAAAAAGTCCAGAGGGCAGCAAGGATTGATGCTACATCCCCAGAAGCATATGTCAAAGCCACTATCACACAAAGGAGAACATAACCTGAAGAGGCAGGATCACAGATGGGTTTTAAGCAACCATTATGTCATCCTCACCAATTTATCCTGTGACTTAATACAAGTGATTGTGTATTTTCTCCACTTCTATTAATTTTATATATGCACAAACATGAAGTACATGCAAAGCCACTACTGTTTGCCACTACTACCATTGCTCTGTTTGCCAACTGACAATATATTTTCACCCTCCAAATAAAGGTAGTAAGCCTTCTTGTAATTGAGAGCAAAGCAAGTCCATTTTACCAGTGCAACACTTGCTTTATCTACAAAACAAAATTCTAGTTCTCAAAATGAACAGTGATAGGAAATAGAAACAAAACAAGTTCTAACACACATAACCATGGCAATTTTCCTTAATTAATCAAACCCTAAAACAAAACAAATCTATTTGGAATCAGTTTTACAAGACTGAGATATTACCAAAATGTTTCAGCTGAGAGCTTACAGCAATGAGATACAGTTGCTGGAAATTTTGTGATTTCCCTCCACCTTCTGTGCTGTTCTATTTTAACTGACAGAATTGATTTTGCTCATTCAACCCCCACAGCTGTATTAGCTCCAGCAAGTACAATGGGTCACCCAAAACACCGCTCTAACAAAAAAATCCAGACAGCATCAGGAAAAGCAATGTTAAAAGCTGATTATTGTATAAAAATCTGGAGTAAACACCACAATTTTAATCCTTTGAGCACATGCCAGTGAGAGAAAGGAACATCCATTTCAAAAGCAGATGTAGGCAATGCCTGGTTTTTACTGCTTTTGTAAAATAAATACTCAGTTCTCAATCCATGAAGTGACCAACTGTCAAATGTTTTTTAATAAAACCTTACTTTATAGAATATAAACAATTTTTGATTATTTAGCTAGGAAAAAACCTTCCATCTGTTAATTCTTACTGGGTTTTAGGCAATTTTAACCACTCGAAATGTACTGACAATGGCAAATTCTCTGGGTTAAGATGAAACAAAAAGCCTTTAAAGTAGTTTTCAGGAGAGCTGGATTATGGCAGGACTTTCAGAATTTGAGAAAGGTGAATTGGTAGCTTTAGTAACCAACTAGAGTAGAGCTTTCCCAAATGCAAAAAAAAAGGATTAGTAACAAACATGCCTATTTCCTTTCGGATTTTCATTTTCTTATAAAAAGCTAGGAATCAAAGCTAACCAAAAATTACATTGAAATTCAAATTAGCTTTGGCAAAGAGCTGCTGAGATTCATAATAATTAAATACTGCTTAAAGCTTAAATTTTCCTTTAAGAAGTCAGGAATGAAGATCAGATTTGGTCATTTTTTGGTGAATTCAATATGAAAAAATCCCTCAAATGTGATTTTAGCCTGCATTCCCCTGATCTGTTTTCCTTAACTCATGAATAAGCATTTTGTATCCCTCTGTAGCAAACAACTGAAGAACAGATGGTATTAGGTCTTAAGTTACTCTTTCCTTGATCATTTAAGCACAATGTATAGTCCCATACTACGGGATTTCATTTTACCTATTACTCCCACTGCATATTTAACCAACAGCCATTATACTGTATTAACACAACAGAGCAAAAATTTTTTTCCAGTAAATCACTTACAAAAATCTGATTGTGTACCCAGTGACTGTCTGCAAGGAGGAAGTCAGAACAACTGCTCAAGAGCTATGCAGCACCCAAGCTCATTCAGAATGGACAAACTCCCAATAAACAAGCTGTTTTGGATAAACATCATGCCAAAATGAGGTATGGATGTAATTTATTTGAAGTACAACAATATTTTATTCAGAGCTATGGGAAGCTCCTTAACAGTTTGAAGATCCATTCATTCCAGAGCAAGAACCAATCTAACACATATAGAAGGGCTCGATTTTGTACTACGTGGAAACTGGATCTAGCAAGACCTACAAGCACATAGGGAATAAGAGAGGTATAGAGAATGAGGGTGCATACCTTCCTTCTTGCACACCGAACAGCTCACGCTTTCACCAACTGATCAAAGCCTTTCTCATTTGCTCTACAGGAGTAAAATGGAGGCAAAGAGGAGCTAAGACGCTTTTCTCTCTAAATCTAAAGAAAAATCATCATACCAGATCCAGAAGAGATTTGTAAGTAGAGTTTCAGGGTGCCAGGTTTCAGGCACACCAAAAATCAACATTGGGATAGCACCCATGTCCCTTCAGGGAAATAATGCATTTCGAAATGTGACTTTCATTTCAGATGTACAAACTTAAACAAGAAGAGAACCTGTTCTGCTTCTGCAATACCATTTCAGATATTCTCCAAACATTATTTGCATAAACTCCTCCTATTGCAGAGCAATGAAGCTATCTTCCAACACGCGTCACATCTCACATGACATGCCTTTGGCTGCCCTTTTTTAATGACTACAGACTGCCTGGGTATCACATATCAGGACTTACCTTGTGCTTGTTTTCTGGCCAGTCAGACCCTACTGAACACCCAGGTAAGTATTCTGCTGCCAGCAATCAACAGCTATGTCATGGCAAGTCTAAAAATTGAGTGTCCTCTCAGACAGTTGTAGCAAGCTCTTCTCAGGACTCAAACCCAAATCTACCATTCCAGTGGGGCTCTTGAAGCATGGGAGATTTATCACAACCTCCTTCAATCCCTTCACACCTGGTCCTCCCAGTAGGGCCTCCACCCACCCACCCAAGGATCACTCTTCCCAACCTCTGCAGCATCTCTAATTTATCAGAGCATGCAAAACCCCTTACAACTCCAGTAACCAACAGCTGAACTGCTATTGCTGCCCTTCTTTCAGCACATCATTACCAGCACCACTGAACTTTCTCCAGACCTCTATTACTCCCTAACCACAAAACAAGGTAGCAGATCATAAATGTAAGAATGTTACATGCGCAAGTCAGACTGCATACCAAGTGAAAACATTACTGAGATGACACTTGCAACATCAACTTTTTCCCCTGTCAGTTGTGGACAAGAGATACCAGAGAGACCAGAAATATCCTTTACATCAAATTCTGATCTTAAGCCATTTTTTCTCATAGCAACTGGACCCCACACATTTAGCATGAAGAGTTTAATCAGCTTTAGAAGATCACACAACCAACCTTTAAGCAAAATGTATTCAAAAACAAAAGGAGTCTTGTTAGATTCAAAAGCAGAATCTGAAGCCTGACCCAGCTGTATTTCATTTACTGAATTTGAGAAGCAGTCTATTAATAGTTCACTACCATATCACTATCCTGCTTCCCCACATCAGGGCAACAGCTACACTAACAAACACTAGAGACAAGCACATGCTTTCATATTGATGCTGTAAAGCAGAGCTCTATCAATTATTCAAATTTAAACAGAAGTCACCATCTCAAGAATTAACTCAAAACAGACAAGATTAGTCTAAGTTAATTTAATATGAGCACACAGCAATATCAGATTCAAGCTTTCAGATAGTCTCCCTCCTTTCCTATCCCAAGCAGATTTTCTAAATTATTCTTTTCATTTACACTAACAAAGTTTCCCTGGCCAACAAATTAACAGCACAGATAGTAACCAGCATCAACATCAGATGAATGCTGTCAGCCAACAAGGACACTATCAAAAGCCAAACTACTACATCACTGAAATCTTGAGGATGTTACCTTCTTCAAAAAGAATACCATTGTATCAGGAATCCAGTGGATTAGGACATCCTCCTACCTCCACATCATTTAACATCACAGTTTTAATTTTACCAGAATTGACTTGCCAGATAAAGCAAAGTGAACTTGCTTTAACATTGTCCATTTTACAGGCTCCCACTCTTCATCATGCAAATATATTAACTTATACAAAAGCACCTGATCCTTGGTATTGCTTTAAAAGATTTGTGATAGGGGTTTAAGTGGACATAAGATGGAAATTACCACTTACATTTAAGAAAAGTAAAGGCATCATGGCCTTCTCTGCAAGATAACACACTTGGAAATAACCTGCACACTTTTCCTCCATTCCTCCACTCAAACTAGAAATTTTGCTTCAAGGAAAGATTATCAACCTCTGCAAAAAAATTAGCAAGTTCACATAGGTCTAACATTAATGATTTTAAATGCCCTTTTTATTCACCTTGCATTAGAACAACTTTAATCTCATATTGTAGTTCTAGAATACTCATGCCATGTTAAAAATCAGTCAGCTCTCAGCCAATCTGGATGAGCTGCTCATTTAAGTAGTGACAACTGAGATAAAAAAATACATTCTCTGTTCCCATATTAATACTGCATATGAATCAAAATATTCTGAAATGCACCCACATTTAGAATTTTAGTTAAGATCTGTGCCCTCTAAAAATTTGAAACTCCCAAATACCTCAGTGACTTATACAACATACTTTTCCTCTGGTTCAGGCAGTTTGAAAAGACTGGCAATGACATGAAAAGGAAAATGTGCTATAAAATTATGAAGTAAAACAGTTACTTTATCAAGACAATTACGTTTTTCCCCCTACAAAACTATACTACCAGAAGCTTGGCATAAGAGCTGTGGGCACGGGGTCAAGAAGTTGCCACCTAGGAGCAGCATGTCTATTTGTGGTTGTTTTACCATTATGGACCTCTTGGTTTGGTGGCCATTTAGAAAATGCTGTCTGAGCTACTCTAATGCCCTTGATTTCTAATTTCAGCTATATGGGCAGGGAAGGTGAATTGACCTCTGCTCATCCTTCACTCTTACAGAGCCCCCCCAATGCTTAACATCCAATAACCGAACTAAGCTCTGTCTCAGGGAGCATCAAGGACTCCCACATATTCTCAGGCAGAGCACCTGGAGGCCAAGTGTACTGAAGAAACAGCATGTAAGTACTGGTATGCAGAGTGGAGAACTAGTCTTGGGCAACCAGGGGAAAAAGCCTGGCTTCCCTGTGATGTTTACCAGCAGGCATTTCTCAGCTTCCCACCACAGGTACAGCAACAGCAGGAAGAGACAGTCCATCCTTCCCACATTTTCAAAGAAAGTTAAATGCAACTCAACAGAAGCTTGGTATTCACACTCCAAGCAAGAACCATGTACATGCAGTCTTTGCATCTGAGATAGCAGTAGGTTTGACTCTTCTGTAGTTTCCTTACATGTTCCCAAAGAGAACCAAGATGAGGATTTTGAAACTATTCATCTAACTAAAAAGATCATTTGCCTTGCCAGCAGTAGGTTGACAGAAGCCTGTATTCCTTATTCATGACCTAACATTTTACTTAGGAGTGCAACACTGAAATACTGTTATGCTGAAGCCTCACCACACAGCAATTGTACGCCACCAATTAAAATTAATTATAGCTGTTGAAAACCTTAGAGTGTAAACCCTTCCAAACTGCAAGAGCACACTAATCCTGCTCCAATACTTCAGTTTCAGGAAGGAACAATAAACTACTTTTCTAGCTAGAATTTGACTACAGCTTTCGCATCTTTAGACAGGTCTAAACCCCAGATCTAGTTTGGTTAGCATTTGGATCCCACCCTAATCCAAGCCATGATTTCAGTTCTGAACCCTAAAGCCATCTTTTCAATGAAATAAAACCACTGAACAAGAATGGCTCACAAGTTCTTTGTGCTGAAGGACAAAAAAAGAGACAGACATACAGGCAACAGTACAACTGGGCTGAAAAAAATGCTGAACAAGTACAGAGGATTAATGCCTGCACGGAACCTCGATGCTGCTAGTGTTTTAACTCTACAGCTCTAAAAGTAACAAGCACATCTCCAGAAGAAAGACAAAGTACAATTTCCTTCAGTTTTTCCACAAAAAATGTCTAAGATGGATTTTGATGGTATGAGGAAGTCATTTTGTCTTCAACAGCATGGTGGTGATGGCTTCCACTCAGTTTTATTTGAGCTTAAAATTTCTACAGAGAAAGAGACAAATGGGAGCATATCTAACTGGCACAGTTGACATAAAAGTTTTCAAAATGCCATGAATGGAGTGATTACTTGACAGCACCTTCTGAATGTTTTCCCAGTAAAACTCCGCAGCTGAATACAAGTCAAAAAGCCCAGCAAAACACCCAGCTATTCACACCTCCTGATTGCTTCCTTCAGGCAAGCTTATACTAGAATCACAGGCCTTAATTGAAGACTTTTGTCATTCAGTTCGGCTATCTTAATCCAGCCCAAAGTACTGGCTTTCAAAATTCACATACCATCTCACATCACCTCTAAACCTGCCTGGCCATCAGACAGCAGTGCTCAAGGAGACCCAGCAGCCCTTGACAGCTTCTACGGATCCACACCAATTTCTCTAAAGCAGTTAAAAACTTTTCTTTCCACAATTAGAGACCTAAAACAAATTCTGTATTAAATTAAAAATACCCAGTGGTAAGACCTGATTTAAACTGAAACACACAATGGAAACTAGTGGGAATTATTATGGATGATTTCTTCACATGCAGTCAGTTCGAGAATTCCTAAATAAGTATAGCTACAAACAAGAACACAAATCATCAGTGAAGCTTCATACTGCAGTTTTCCCTTCCCAATCTTTTAGGTGTAAATGACCCAAATGCTGGAGTTTCAGAACACTGTGTTCTCCAGTACATTTAGCAGTCTTGTAGTTTAAAGCAGAACTGATACAGAACATTTGTTGAAAATACATCTATTTCAATTCTCTTACTAGAGCACAATGAGAAAATTTGGCAACAAGATGAATTCCTGATCCATGCAATCGCTCTAGAGTGACAGTGCTGGCCTGTCTGGTCAGACAGCTGAACAACATCAGCCTCTTCGTATGGACAAACCTTCCCTCCAAGAGCATCCCAGTTATCACCCTAAATCGATTTCAAGTTGCCAAAGTAAAAGCCTTCTGCGCACCGATTCAGTTGCCAGCAGAAGCCAGACAAAGACCAGGCCTGCCTGCAAGGCTCTCCTCTGAGCAGCATCCACCCTGCTCAACTCCCCTTTAAATCACCTTGGCAATCCCATAGCCTCTCCCCCTTCCCTGGGGAGGGCCCCTCCAGGACCCCTTCCAGGCTGGGGTTAGACCAGGGTTAAACTCCTCACAACCAGACCATCCTATGTGGTAGTATCTTGCCCAGCTGCTGTGGCTCCACATTCTGCATCCCTGTCTAATAAAAGACAGAGGAACACATGATGACAAGGACTGAGAAGTGCTCCCCATACTTGTTATTTAGGAAGTGGTGCTGCAATGAATAGTGATCATATTGTGTAATTAAATCATCAGGGAATAAAGATGTGGCTGCATATCCATCCCCATCTATACCAGGAAGCCAGGAGCTATTTACAAACAGATCAAGCCAGCATTAAAAAATAAACAATTAGGAACTCAGGTTTATTATATCACATTATTCACACATTATTCTCAAATACTCTCCTAGGCAATAAAGCTCAATCAGCTACTCAGAGTTTAAGGGCTCCAAATTATAACTAAGAGTTAAATCTCCTAGTTCTCACCAAAATTAGACAGTAACTCAGATGAAGTAATAGCTCAAAAATAAAAATAAAAATCTGTTTCAGGTTTTTCTCTTAGACAGGTCTCATTCAAATGGATGCTAACAGAAATGAGGTAATTAACAGATGCTAAATGCTTAAAAAAAATTAAGCATGCACTAGTGTCATTTTTACATAAGTGAGAATATCAAAAATCACTAAGAAAAGGGTAACAGCCATGTCCCAAAGCAGCAAAAGACAGTACCTAAACCTTCACTGTTTAAAGATCACTGGGTGACTACATTCTAAAGATCTAGAACTCAAACCACATTTTATTTAAAATCTTCCTTTTAAAGGGAAGATTTTATCCTACAGGTCTTTGACCTAACTAAAGCACCGGTCTGTGATTGCTGAAAAAAGGAAAGCACCTAGATACTTTGGAAGGTTGATTCCCAAGAAGCTGGCAACAGCTACAATTTCAGCACAAGTGAAAGGGCAGGTAAAGGCGCAGCAGATTTTTAATTTTTGTAAGAGCATAATGCGTATTTGTAGCAAAAGGAAAGTTCTCTCCTGCAAATGCATTTCAAGTTCATTTACATTCAGTGCCTTTTTAACAGAGGGCTGCTGTTCCACTCCAGCTACATCAAGCTGCTGCTTTCTGAAGCATCAGCCTGAGGCAGCTGGGGACAAGTCGGGGAGCAAGGAGCTCTGTTCAGCTCTTTTTGGCTTGCTTTGCGCACGGGGACAGGGCAACTCGTGACCCTTTTATGCAATATGACAGGTCCTACGTTAACATCACTAGTGTCAGCAGCTGGATCCCAGGGCCGAGGGGGTTAAGCCTGGGAGGAGTGTACATAAGGTGGTAGATTCAGAGCCAATGAGAAAATTGCGCTATACTTAGACCCTGGATACTAAGCTATGGTGACTATAAAGGCTGCTCAAAGCTAAGCGTCTTCTGTAGATGACACCAGCATGCTGCGTTAGCTCCGAGGCTTACAAAGCAGAAAAAAACCACAGGCGGATCAGCTCGGCTTACCTGAAGCTCACACCATGCAACTTCCACCCACGTCTCCGTGTCCAGACCCTTATAGACCGTTTTGAAGGATCCTCTCCCGAGTTCAATATCAAACTTTAGGAACCTGCCATCCAGCGAGGTGGCAACGGCTTTCATATCAGCCTCCTCCTCAGGCTCCTCTTTCTTAGCCTTGCTCTGGTCTTTGGAAGCATCCGACGCCTCTTTCCTCTCCACATCTTTACAGGCTTCCTTCTGCTCTTCAGCCCCCAGGCCAGTGTCAGGTGCTGGCGCTCCCTTCAGCTCCCCGGAAGGCTCAGCCTCCAGGCACCCCTTCTCCACAGCCCCTTGCCCGGCCTTCACCCTCTCTGCAATTATTCTCCTGGTTTTGGGGAGCAAAATAATTTTCCTCTGGTGCTCTGACTCGGGAAGGTCAAAAGCGGGCTCCTCCTGGTCCGAGTCCACCACGCTCCTCCGCAGGAAGCGCTGATGGACCATTTTGGGGTCCCTGGAGCAGGGCCCGCGGGCCGGCGGGGCCGGAGCTGCCGGGGCTTGCGGTGGTACTGCAGCAGCGTCCG
>VZZY01023034.1:13262-23607 GCA_013400335.1 Eurystomus gularis
AATGGAGAGCGCTCCTCGGCCGCAGCCCCATTTAAGGCACCGGCGCCCGGCGGCCGCCAATGAGGCTGCGGAGGGCGGCCCCGGGCCCGGCCCGCCCCGCCGCAGACAATGGGAGGGTCCGCGGGCCCATCGTCCTGCGGGCGCTGGCCGCGGCCCCCCCGGCGGGCGACACAGAGTAGCACCCTGCGCTCTGGTGCTCTGCGCGGAACACAGGCTGGGGGTTATTCGGCTGGGGTTTTTTTCTGCATTCCCAGCAGGTCAGAAATCATTCCACGCTTATTGACCTCATGGTTCGTTGTGGCTGACGCTGGGCGCTAGACTAGAATGAGGGAAACTTGGACCTGAAGACCAAGCTGTGTTTCCCCTTAGGTCAGGTTGGAGACACTTGCTTCGCTAAAGGCTGCGCCTGTCGACAGCTGTGACATTTCTGCTCTGTAAATTCATTAAAGGACTCTGGTCTCCACCTCTGTCAAGCTTGCTTTCTTACACATTAGGTTCATACAAACATACCCATATGTTTGAGGAATTAAAATCCATCTAAACAAAGAAAAAAAAAAAGAAAAAGAGAAGATTTACTAAGTAATTATTCCCTGAGATTTCTCGAAGAAAGGAATCTGGGTGCCAGGCAACCATAATTAGCTTTTTTTTCAGAATTAATTCATTTTTTGTTACAGATTTCTTTTTAAATAAGAAAACAGGTACTTATTCTAAATAGGATCTCTGGTGATTTAATTTTAAAAAACATGTTTGATGACTAATAATTCAGTGTTATGGACACATTCCATCCTTCAGCAGTTTGTTCTTCAAAGTGTTCAAATACATACAGTGTTTCTAGGACTTGGAGCTGTGGCACAAGACATGGGTTTGCACAATGTATGGAAATGCAGAATCACCTACCGTTAGTTCTGCATGCTGGGGTCTTCTTGCTCCACAGACAGAGGTTTAATAACAGAAAATACGGAGTTACCAAAAGAAAAGCTTGGTAGGTTACGAGTCTGACACCTTCTCCTAGTTATTACATAAACTCGACCTAGAACTCTCCTCCCAGCTAGAGAAATTCCCACCACTGTGTAGGAAAAAACAAGATTCAGACTAATAAGATGACTAAAAGTAGCAGGCAACATTTCACTCAGCAGGTGGACAGAAGAAAATGGGGAATATTCTAGAGCCAACCAAATACCAAAACCTGAAACTCACAATCACGAAAAATAGGGCCCTTCCCAGCAGAATGATGATCCCTTGCAGATAGACAATAGTTCTTCAACCTTCAGGAGCTCTCTGTCCAGGCCTTCCTGGGTACCAGTGACTACAATGGACACGGCAGCTGGAGAAATGTTCAGCACTCGATTCTCTGATGTTCTCTGTTTGAGCCTGCCATCCAAGAGTGCTCCCTGCTTGGCAAGGAGAGCTTGACAACTACACAGGGTGGACTTTAAATGAAACCTGAAAACTGATGCGCTCTTCATTTCTACCATCTAACCAAAGATCCTTCAGCTGTTGTTAACAGAGCCCTACAACCAAGCTTCCATAAGCTATTTTACTTGTTTTCCTCTACCTGCCTCAATTTACCCAGAACAGAAACACATTATTGAGAGCAGACCTGAGGAGAAAGAATTGGGGGTGCTGGTTGATGAAAAGCTAAACATGAGCCAGCAATGTGCCAGTGCAGCCCAGAAAGCCCCAACTGTGTCCTGGGCTGCATCAAAAGAAGTGTGGCCTGGAGGCTGAGGGAGGGGATTCTCCCCCACCTACTCCATTCTTCTGAGACCCCCACTGGAGCACTGTGTCCAGCTCTGGAGCCCCCAAAACAAGAGGGACATATAGCTGCTTGAGCAGGTCCAGAGGAGGCCCATAAAGATGATCAAGTGCTTGGAACATCTCTCCTATGAGAAGAGGCTGAGACAGTTAGGGTTCAGCCTGGAGAAGATAAGTCTCTGGGAGACCTCATTGCAGCCTTCCAGTATCTGAAGGGGGCTTGGAAGAAAGCTGGGGAGGAACTTTTTATTAGGGCTTGTAGTGATAGGATGAGGGGTAATGACTTTAAACTGGTAGAGGGGAGATTTAGATCAAGAATTTCTTCACTCAGAGGGTGGTGAGTCACTGGCACAGGTTGCCCAAGGAAGTTGTGGATGCCCCAACACTGGATGTGTTCAAGACTAAACTGGATGGGACTCTGAGCAACCTGGTCTAGTGGGAGGTGTTCCTTCCCATGGCAAGGGGGTTGGAACTAGATGGTTGATTTTCCAACCCAAACCATTCCATGATTGTTCTGCTGTTCTGATTTCAGCTCTGTGTGAGCCAGTAGACAGACAGATAGAATGCTATGTTACCAAACAGCATGCTACATTAGTATGCTTCCTTATTACCCAAGGGAATGGTAAAAATTTTCAGTTTTGCTGATTGTTAGAGCATCACCAGAGCCAACTGGAAGCAGATTCACCACCGAGAGCACGCTGGCATGCACTTGGCATTGTAAATTATAGCACGTTTCAACAACAAGGTAGTTGAGGTGCTACCTCAGACACAGTGACCTTAATTAAGCCGTTGACTTGGAGAGCCACTCTTTGTAGGTCAGAAAGCCAAAGTGCTTATCCCCTGGCTGAAATTCTCTCTCCCTGCACGAAGCTGAATGAGCCGCACATCGCCCCCAGAGCACAGATGGGTATTCCCACTTGACAAGCAGCTTAACACCCTTCTGTCTGTGACTCCCCTCACCACTCTGCTGATGGATGTCAGGAACAGTCAGCCACTATCCAACACAGGACAGCTTGTCCGACTTAATAGCTAGTGTTATTTTTAAAAGGGAGAAAAATAACCATCTTCTCCTAATGACAGCCATTATTTTCTTTCCATATTTGCTAGTTTTGAGTGAGGAAGTTAAGCCCAGTTCACGTTAACAGCTTGACTTTCAGGTTCTCAGATGCCGAGAAATTTTTTGTTTAAAATAAATGTTTGCAGGGGACTGTGGAAACATTTATATTGGCCTCTAGTTTTCTATCAACTTGGGTTTTTTATATAATTTATAACTTGATTAAAAAGCAGGTCAAACACCTATTGAGAGCTACTTTCAGCTGCACTGAAGGTGTGTTCTTACCATGGCACATATGCTACCAGTGCTCGTGCACTGTTATATAATGACTGTGTTTTTCTTTATACGAGTGATAATAATCATTTAAAAACCCAGTTTCACAATATATGCTCAGTTAGGTCATCTATGTTCTGTTCTAAATATTTGTTTATAGATACAATAGTTCGAGTCATCAAGTTAATAAAAGCTTATGGCAAATGCATAAGAAAGCATCTCAGAATGTCAAAATGATGGATGCTGTTGGTGAACTCACCTGGAAGGTACAGTGAGCCACGCAGCAAGTGGTGGGGAAGATGAGCACCTCAGGAGGGGATAAAATCCATTTATCTTTGCCCTCAGGTATGACACTGGTACAACATATCGGTCTAACATGTATGGCAACCTTAAACTCAAAAAATGTTCTGTTTCCAATTTAATTTTGCATTTAATTATTTATCTGCTTTTATTTGCCATGAAATGATGGCTTTGAGCCTGCAATAAACTCCAATGAACTACCCAGTTAGTTTCCCCATGCCTCTGTGTAGCCACACGGATTGCAAGAGTTCAAACAACACATTGGTATTTTTGAAAACTTCTCTCCCTCTTCTTGTGCCATTTTCCACTACGATCCCCGCAGTTTTGTTATAATGAAAACAAAATAAATGGGTAGAGCAAAGGAGGGATCAGATTAAAGTAAGGACCGGAGCAAAATAGACCAAATCAATGAGTCAGTTGTGGCACTTCATAGTACAGTTAGGACTTTCCAAAATGTTAATGTTTATGTGAGCAAGTGAATAGCCTTCACTTTTTTTTTTAGCATGAAGCTATATTTTATCAAAGAGCCCATTGTGTTAAAGTAGGCAGATATAAGACACAATGACAATGCCATTACTCCTTCTGACATAAAAGATGGGGCACAGGTTCTTCTGAGTTTAATAAGAACATCTGCTGATCTCGTCTCTGTTCAATGCTCTTGCTGTACTTAGCTCTTTGATCCTGTTTTTTCTTACGAATTGAAGACGTGATGAGAGCATATAACCTTAGCACAAAAACCTCCCTTTGTGCCATGAGTGTTCAAATGATGAGGTTCATTTCACAAACAAGAGTAAGAATCAACACTGTGGTATGAGGATCACGTCCCCTTGTTTGACTGGTTCCACTGACTCTGAACACACCACTATGATCAACAGTCAAAAGTCAGAAGTACCTCTACCATGGTATTAGCTTGAGCTGAAAACAATATTCACAATATTCCCTATTTAACTGTCAATCTGCTCACTGGTCACATGCTTGTTGAGGAAAAGCATAAGTTCAAACAAATGTGAGGTCTTGCACTCAGATACATCTAGCCATTACCAAAACTCTGCAAGGGAAGATAATATCTAAAATTCAAAACATTATTTTAAATCTGAAAATTAAACAAAACATGACATAATTCTATCTCTCATCCTGTATATCATAAATACCAAGATCCTAAGACTGTATTTTAACTTTTTCTTTAAAAAACTAAAACACCATATATTTTATTGCTTTGAAGATGAGAGGGGATAATTGCCAAATCCATTAGCAGCTAGGAATCTGATCCCTGATGTAGTGGGAGGTGTCCCTGCCCATGGCAGGGGAGTTGGAACTAGATGATCTGTAAGGTCCCTTCCAACCCAAACCATTCTATGATTCTATTCTATGTATGAGCATCTTGTTCATTAGAACTTACAGTACGTTTTGGGGTTTACTTCCTTAAGCAGAGATTTGGTCCATTTTCAAGATATACTGACAACTGATTGTGTAATCAATGAGTAAGCTTGCAAAACAATATATGTGATAACTAAAATCACTAAGCTCCACCAAGTGGCATAAGAGAGAAGGTGTTACCATCATGTCCATGCACTGGAATGGTTTCAAAGGTGATTGCCATCTCCCCTTACCCTGCCATAATTAAGTACATAGTTACTTTTATTCTCCGACTCATTCATGGAAGATGAGTAGGGCATTGGGGGCAAGATGCCTTCCAATACAATAATTATTCATATAATATTCAGCATTTTTAAGGGGACCATTACCTGTTAGATGTTTTAAATTCTGACGGTAAATAAAGCATATGGACCTTCAGTGTTCCCAGGGTACACTGGTAGAATAACAGCAGTAACTTGGGTTTACTGTACAATTCCCCAGGTGATGGAGTCAGTGTGGTAGAAAGTGTGGTAGCAGAAAGAGGGAGGTGCTGAAGCTGCAACTGCAACCATCAGGCATCTCAAGATGCTGGCTTATAATCACATTGGTCAAGGTCTGTTAGAAGGGGAAGAAAAAAACACCTCCCCCATAAAAAGAATGAACAAAATGCAGAGTAAAGCACATGAGAAGAACAGGCAATACCATCTTAAAGTATTAGGGTTAGGAACTACTAGAACCCAATTTACATGCCTCATTTGAGCTTAGAATCCCATAAATAGCTCTACTCTTTTCTAAAGATTTATCTGCTCAGGAAGCAGATCTTTAACATCAGCAAAAATATTAGAAACCTTTTAGAAACTGGCCTCAAGAGATTTGATACTTGGGGATTTTAAAAGGATTTTAGATGAGCTATCAAGACTTGTATACAAAACTTGTATAAAATGAGAAAACTGAAAGCCAGAAAGCCTCTGGATGACAATGTGCTAACCTGAAGGAATTCGATTAACTGTCCTCCTTTCCAGACAGCAGCCTGTTGAACCTTGCCATAAGCCAAAGCTGTCTTCCAGGCTGGGCTAACTAAACGTTTTTCCAGACATATTTCAATTCTTAGTGCATATAACATCTTAGCAAACAAAACACGGTCATCTTTGTTTATCAGTCTCTATTATTAATCAGGCCAGAATGACTAAAGCTCAGTTAAACCCTGAAACCTGTCTGAAAATGGTGCTAGATTTTAATCTTTGCCCAAGACAATTCAAGGTACTTTTCTCCCCCTCGCATATTACTTGTCTAAGCAATGTCAGGACTGATATTAAAAGAACTTCCCTAGCACAGGGGAAAAGCTATTACTATGTTCCCAAGGTTTAAAGATTAATGCCTTTTAATACACAAGTCTCGTAGCAACAGATGTTCTGAGCCTAGAATGTATTCCAAACCTGGTGATGCCTTCAGTATTGTATCTATCCCTCTGTTTGAACAAGTCGCTATGCTCTGCTGTCATCCTTGCCTTCACAACCTGTAGTATCACAGAACAGTAGTCTTCTTTTCCTAGGTTCAGCTTCTCACTATCTCCCACTTTGTTCTTACACATGAAAATATCTACCCACCCTTGTCTAGTAATGTGTATTTTCTGACTTTCTCCATCATTCTGTGGAAGCATCTCCTTTTTTTGAAAGGAGAATATGAGTCTCCTGAATATTTTTGGATCTCACATTCCTTAGACTGTACGCTCTCCAAACTAGGGAGCTATTTTACTTGTGTTTGTAAAGCTGTGGATGGCTTATGGATGCTCCCAGACCAGTGCCATCACTCAGCCACCTCCAGCACCACGTTTTCCAGCATTCTTTGTGGCCAGCAAAAGCACCTTCCACAATAGCAACTATTGTTATAGTGGAATAGCCACAAGTGCAATTTCCTTGTGCCCATGAAGTGACAGAGGAATTGGTCACGGCCAAGGATGAGCCAAGAAGAAAAAATATATCAGCCACACTTCTACTTTTAACTCTTTTTCCACCCTATGGCAGAGCAAACATATGCCACAGCATCTTGTGTTATTGTGTGACACCGTGTCTCCACACATGATCCTGTAGCTCCTTTGAAAGGGAAGCATGATTGAAAGGGTTGTGCCAAGTCACAGAGTCTTGAGGAAGATCTTTTGATGTGTGGGTACAGAAACCCAGGTCCAGGATGAATGGTTCTTCTCCTTTCCAGAAGCAGTTCCCATCAAGGCCATCACACTCTCCAATCCAGGCCATTCCCCTGGCACGAGCAGGGCTTTCCAAGCGCTGAGAGGGGAGGGCAAGGGAAGGGAGATGTGATTCTGGGGAAATAGTTAAGATTGAGAGGAAAAAAAATCCCATCCCTGACTATTCCTGGAGGAATTGGGCCCAGATGCCTGGATTGTGAAGTGCAGAAAGATAACTGTCTCCCTGGCAACCTGAAAAAACACTAGAAGGAGAAGTAGCATATACTGATCCTCCACTGCAGCCAGGGGATGCCAGCAAAAAGAAACGTTTAAGTATCGAATAAAGAAAAAATGAGAAATTACACAGCCTGAGAAAGAGGGGACTGTTCCTCACTCACATATAGATGCAGCTGGTCCTCAGCAACTGAGGGTGGATGTCTGGAGCTTAAGAAGCAAGTCCAGTCTTTACTAGCTTCCATGGCTCCCAGGAACACTTGAAGACATGGGGCATTAAGAACCGTACAATGTGCAAAGGTCAAATAACCCATATCCCAAAGGGAAATTAGCTTGCTGTAAGCACTTGTGTGGTCTCAGAGGAAAAAGAGGGCAGTGGGACTTGGGACAGCTCCTTGCCAAGCCAGTCTTTACCAGTGGCTGTTTATACAGGGAGAAATATCAGAAAATTGTGCAATTTGCTCTTTGTTTGGGATTAATCCCATTTAATAGCTATGAGGAACCTCTAACCACAAGGCTAAACCAGGAAGCAGACTGCTAGCAAACACCTTACAGGAGTAATATCTGAGCTCTTTTAGGATCCTTTTCTCACTTATTTACTGTAAAAATATACTAGTGAAGTGAAAACACAAAATTACGCAAAAACAGCTAGGATGGTGCACTGTCAGTGTTTTTGTAATGCAGTATTTGCTTTAATACATCCCTCATCAGACAGCCACAATACTGAGTTATAGATGCTTTAAAGGACATCACTCTCAATTACTCTCAGTGACTCAAATACTCTCAGTTACTTCCTGCATTGAGAAATTAATTCGTAATGTCACAGAAAACCCCTCAATCCTTTCACTTCAGCAGCAGAACAGGAGTAGCCGAAAGTATAAAAGAGAAGGAATATACTCCATGCATTAACCTGCTTTCATTAACAACCACTGCAATCATCCTCATCTGTGCATTATTGTGTCTCATTGCAGAGGAGTCAACATTGCCCAGAAAAATTCCAACACACAAACTGTGAGAAGATACATGAACCCACCACAGCTGTTCTGACATTTCATGCACCTACATGAGAAAAGGCATTTCTTCCATTGGCTAATAAAGATACAAGTCATAGAATCATCATAGAATCATAGAATGGTTTGGGTTGGAAGAGAACTCAAAGATCATCTAGTACCAGTCCCCCTGCCATGGCAGGGACACCTCCCACTAGACTAGGTTGCTCAAGGCCTTGAACACCTCCAGGGATGGAGCATCCACAGCTCCCCTGGGCAACCTGTGCCAGTGTCTCACCACCCTCAGCATGAAGAATTTCCTCCTAATTTCCAATCCAAATCTACCCTCTTCCAGTTTGAACCCATTACCAGTCCTTTTTCTTTGATTAGGACAAATGTGGAGCACAAATAACTTTAGGAAAGGGTCCTCCAGGACATGGGGGGTTAGTGGAAGACAGAAAGGCTATATTTCCTAATATATATATTTCCCTGCAACCCCAGAAATCAGCCCACAGCCACCACCATTTGGGAGCTTTCTGAACACAAATTCCTTGATGCTGAATGTTACCAATCCAGCAGCATTCTCACAAGAGACAGATTTGGACTTGGCAAAGAGGAGGCATAACTAGGATTCCTCTGCTGAATGTCAAGGGTGTCTCACCCTCTCCCTCTCTCTCCCAGGGGACTGGGCTGCAAAAGGACTCCTGGAAATTCTGTATTTTACTTGATGCTGTTAATTCTGGGATAAAAGGGAAATTTTGGTTATTGGTATGGGAGGAAAATATTCAGATATGTTCTACAGCAATAATTGTAGTACACACAACCAAAGCTTAAGCCATATGTTTTCATTTGCCTTACAGAGCACACTTTTCACACTATCCTCTCTCCTTACCAGTTTCTACATCTTATGTACTTTGTTTATAGATATCTGCCTTTCCTCATACTGTAGCTTTGGCCCTAACCAGGCTTCTGCACTGCTATCTTTCACCTACCTATTGTCACTCTTCTCTTTCCAGCAAGCCTCAAAGACAACCCCAAAATGACTGCTACTCAATGGGTGGAACCAGTTATTGCCAACTGTCTCCAGAAACTCCAGACCAATTCCAAAATGCTTTTTATTTATGAGATGAAGATAGTAGGAAATGGCTATCAAACATATATTGGTGAGATACTGAATTTGTCATGGCTAGTTTAATTACACCTCACCATGGCCATGTTTTTGAAACCTAACCGACTCCCTCTGAATTTCTGCAGTCCAACGATTTGTGGACAAATGGCTAAAAACTATACCACCACTACCACCACCCCCACCCCCCAGCACACCCAGAAAAGAGGGAAGTTAATGATGGTGGGGGATGGGAGCTTGTACAGGTAAGAACTACAAGGAGGAAGAAGCCTCCCTCAAAGCCTGCCGTGCCCCTGCAGAACCACTTCACAGCTCTGCAGGCCAAAGAGTGAGAAAAGGTTGAAGTAGATAACAGGAGAGCAGACTGACTTCTTCAGGGATCTGCTTGGCAGAGTACCATGGACAAAGCCCTGAAGGGGAAAAGGAAAAAAGGCTGGTCAATATTCAAGGAACATTTCTTCCAAGCCCTGGAGCAATGTATCCCAAAAAAGAAGGCGGCAGGCAAGAATGCCAGGAGGCCTGCATGGATAAACAAGGAGCTCCTGGACACACTTAGATGCAAAAAGAGGATGAACAAAGAGTGGAAACAAGGACAGGTAGACTGGAAGGACTACAAAGAAGTTGTCTGAGCAGCCAGGGATCAGGTAAGGAAAGCAAAAGTCCAGAGAGAGTTAAATCTGGCCAGGGACATCAAGGGCAACAAGAAAAACTTTTACAGGTATATCAGTGATAAAAGAAGGGCTACAGAAGATGTAGGCCCTCGCCAGAAGGAAACAGGACATCTGGCCACAAGGGATATGGAGAAGGCTGAGGTCCTCAATGACTTCTTTGCCTCCGTCTTCACTGGCAAAGGCTCTAGCCACACCATCCAAGTTACAGAAGGCAAAGGCAGGGGCTGGGAGAAGCAAGATTTGCCCACTGTAAGTGAAGATCAGTTGAGTCCACCTGAAGAACCTGAAGGTGCACAGGTCTATGGGACCTGACAAGATCCATCAGCAGGTCCTGAGGGAGTTGGCAGACCAAGTTGCCAAGCTGCTTTCCATCGTATTTGAAAAGTCATGGTGGTCTGGTGA
>VZZY01023034.1:23971-58631 GCA_013400335.1 Eurystomus gularis
GGACCCATGCCTACCTCATGAAGTTTAACAAGGCCAAGTGCAAGGTCCTGCACCTGGGTTGGGGCAATCCCAGGAAAAAATACAGGTTGGGCAATAAGTGGATAGAGAGCAGACCTGAGGATAAAGACTTGGGGGTGTTGGGTGATGAAAAGCTTAACATGAGCCAGCAATGTGTCAGTGCAGTCCATAAAGCCAACCGTATACTGGGCTGCATTAAAAGAAGTGTGGCCAGGAAGTTGAGGAAGGTGATTCTGCCCCTCTACTCAGCTCTTGTGAGACCCAACCTGGACTACGGTGTCCAGCTCTGGAGCCCCCAGCACAAGAAGGGCACGGATCTGTTGGAGAGGGTCCAGAGGAGGGCTACAAAGATGATTAGAGGGCTCGAACACCTCTCTTAGGAAGACAGGCTGAGAGAATTGGGCTTGTTCAGCCTGGAGAAGAGAAGGCTCAGGGGAGACCTTATTGCGGCCTTCCAGTATTGCGGCTTACAAGAGAGCTGGGAAGGGACTTTTCACAAAGGTTCTAGTGATAGGACGAGGGGTAATGGGTTCAAATTGGAAGAGGGGAGATTTAGATTGGAAATTAGGAGAAAATTTTTTCCCCGAGGGTGGTAAGACACTGGAACAGGTTGCCTAGGGAGGTTGTGGCTGCTCCATCCTTGGAGGTGTTCAAGGCCTGGCCAGATGGGGCTTTGAGTGACCTGGTCTAATGGGAGGTGTCCCTGTCATGGAAGGGGGACTGGAACTAGATGATCTTTGAGCTCCATTCCAACCCAAACCATTCTATGATTTTATTATTTGGGACATTTTGAATCATGTCGTTCACAGAATCCCGCAGAAGGAAAAGTCTTTATTTTTCTAAAATAAAAACTTCCCATGTTCATCCTGGACTCAAGTGCTTTGATATTAAGATGACAGGCATCTTATCTAGATTCTATTTCCATATGCAATTTTCACCCAGCAAGAAGTCTTCAGGCTTTAGATTAGATCAGATAACAGTACGATTAGAAATACAGGAAGATATAAACTATGCCATTTCTGATTACAGATTTCCCAGTACAAGCTTAGAGGCCCTCTTTCAGCACTACTCATGCTCTTTATGTATGATACTACAAAGTCCATCGAAAGTATGTGCTTCTCCTCTTTCCTCTTCATACTGTGTCACACCCAATTCGTAATTTGGGCAATCTGCTTCATGAGGGACAACACACGAAAAGAATTAAGCTTGGGGAGACCATACTTTTAAATCCCAAGCTGTGATTTTACATAGTTACTCCCATGGGCAACCTCACTATCTCTACAAGGATGCAAAGCTTGCAGTTGAGCCAAACTAACTTTCTAGCCAAGCACATACCTGAAAAGTACAGTCTGCAAGCTGTGCCTGGGTGAACATGGGAAAATTAAGAGGCTAAATATGGTGCAGCTAGCTCACGGTACAAGGTAATTTCCTCCCTCCAGTTGAAGCACACATTTTCTCCACCATTTGGTTACTTTGTGCATGTTCTTCAAAGGTTAACTATGATGTTCTAGGTTCTGTCCTGTGCCTTTAACTTCATGAATTCATACTTGCATGTTAACATAGATACTACTTCAGTACCTGAACAGGGCCTACAAGAAAGCTGGGAAGGGACTTTTTACAAAGGCCTGTAGTGATAGGACGAGGGATAATGGCTTCAAACTGGAAGAAAGGAGATTTAGATTGGAAATTAGGAGGAAATTATTCACTCTGAGGGTGGTGAGACACTGGCACCGGTTGCTCAGGGGGCTGTGGATGCTCCATACCTGGAGGATGGAGGCCAGAGTGGATGGGACCTTGAGCAACCTAGTCTAGTGGGAGGTGTCCCTGCCATGGCAGGGGGGCTGGAACTAGATGATCTTTAAGGTCCCTTCCAACCCAAACCATTCTAGGATTCTATTAATTCTCTGCTCTGAATCCATTACCTGGATTTCAGCTGTGCACGCAACTATCAACATCTTATGTACAAAACTCTGCTAGCATTTGGTTCTTCTAAAGTAAACTATTCAAACACGACAGAACCCTGAGCTCCCCAAGCCAGGCCCCAGGAGCGGGGCGAGGTGTCTCCTGGCACTTGGCAATCTTTCAGTAGCTCAGAGTCCTTGTAGGTGTTCAGAGAGGACTGTTTCTGTCCATGGGCAGGAACCATCCTCAGTAGACTTGAAGCTGCTTCACCTCTGGATGCTTACAGTCATGTTCATGATATCACTGAAGGTGAGGGAGGCCAAAAGGTCTCTGCCAATTTTCCTTCCCATTTAATACTGCTCTCATATAATAAAAAATTGCACCAAAAGTCCCTTCTGTATCTTTCTGATCTCTATTTCGCTGACCAGGCACATAAAACTAATCTTAACTTCCTGATCCTGTTGTTTGCTTTTTTTCTAGAGATTCTTGTTCCTTCTTAGGTTTACACCTTAAGACTTCATTCCTTATTACTTGTGCCTTGTGTTGCTCTAAAAAAAACCCTCTCATGAACCTGAGGAGGAAAAACCCAGCAACGCCTGTATTCATAGTTTCTCATTTTCTTTACAGTTTTACATGATGCCATTAGAAATTTTGTTGGAACAGCTCTTTAGTGCTTTTTCTGCTCTCTGCAAATGGCAAAACACTCAGAAACTTCAGTGGGAACAGACCTGAGGACTACCATTGTGACAAGGCTTCATGAATACACTGCGCTGTAGCAGTTTGAGAAACCATTTTCCAGCAGTCTACATTTTCATTAATAGTCAGTGTGGTTATTCCTTCCCCACGGGGCTGTAAAGCTGAAAATAGCACAAAGAATAAGAATAGGCAGTCAGTGAAATGACAGAATATTAAAAAGGTCATAAGGAGTACACAACACCAAAATAATTGAATGGCTGTATTAGAGAGTGGAATTCCCAACTCCAAGATAATACCCACATGAAAAACTAGCACAGAATATTTAATTCAAGTAACAGTGAAATTAGAACAGCATAAAAGACAGGTTTTTTCCAACAGCCTCTTTTCTTTTTTAGATGCAGCTAAATTCCGTGAGCATTATCATCCTTTCATGGGAGGTGTTAATGATGTTGCATTATATGAGAATGAGGAAGAATTAAGAAAAGCCTCACTTGTTTGCTTCAACCTTCCTATGAAACACACTTTCCTTTAAAGGCTAGCATCCAAGCTCTGCAAAACCCAGAAAACTGTGTGCACCCCTCTCAAGTGTAAAAATACACATATTGGTAAAGAATCAATGCATGCTAATCATGGGTGAAACCCCAGGGAAAGAGTGGAAGAGGGAGACATATCATTGCATATTGGATGGTAGATCAACGGCTTGTGAGCCCATCATCCTGTGAGAGGCAAACCAAGCTACTGAGTCATTGATTATTTCAAATGATGTGCATAGTATTTTCCGTGCCTGAACAACAGGATGACTTTAAGCATTTAAGACAAACTCAATTATTTCTTCCATGAAAAGCATGACAGGTCCTCAAACGCTTCAAAATCTGTGCTATTTCCATAAGAAGTGTTTTATTCTAGGATTTCATCTAAAAACTATACATAACGTTTCAGGGCTGTCAGAACACCACAGATAGGGAGAAATCTGTGCTGCTATTGGATACCAAAGTGAGGAAGGGATAATGTTTTCTGACCATAAACACAGTCCTCAGCTGTAACAATGGACATCACCTGAAAATCACCTTTTTAACAGGGCAAAGCATATTTGTATTAGGCAGGGAAATTTGAATTAGACGGGAAAAAGAAGTTACGTATAGCTCTCACAATTAAATGCCCAAGCAGCAGGTTTTCAAGATCCAGGAAACTGTGAGCACATCACTGGCAGTTAATGAGAGTCTGGTGTATTTTGGAGCATACTAAAAAGGTTTATCTACAATTTTCATTACATTGATATGGAATAAAGTATAAACAGGGTGATAATTTCTAGAGGGTGAATGTGCCGTCCTGTGACAAACTGGGAGCTGACGGGTGGCTCAGCACTTTACCCAGGCACAGAGTCTAAGTCTAGCTTCCACCAAGCTGATCCTACTCCTTCCTACTGGGGAACTCACCTTGTGGCTGATCAGTTAAACCGGTTTACAATATTTAGATAAATTAAAAATATACAGTCCAAACTACCAAAACCACTAATTGCTAAAGGAGACAGAAGTTAAAGCCTGTCATCTTGCCAAACGGTGGAAAATACAGAGGGAAACAGTTGTGAATTTGAATGAGGATGCTTAGTTTCCATCTGGCCTTCCATTCTTTCTTTAACAGGTGCTTTAGAAGCCTTTATAGCTTGACATTTATAGTAAGCAGAATAACTAATGCTTCTGCTATTTCTATTTATAAATCGTTTTCCAATAACTTGCAATTCATAAAGTATCATCTTCATTTTCAAATAGTGTTATTTAATATTATCATTATTTTTAAATACTGCTGTAAACAAGTGCAGTGCAAAAAACCTCAGAGGTCTTCTAAGTTGGAATGAGCTTTCAGGTCATGCATCAGAGAGGGACTGTAATTAATTTTTGGCAGCATTTGACAACAGAGCACAGAGCATTCTTTACTGCATTTCATTACAAGTTTGAACAAACTTGAAGAATAAAATATTTTGTACCACTTTCCTGTTGTATAAATGGATTTACAGTTTTTTTCAGAGGTTTGCAGGAAATCCTTAAAAATTAAATGAGAAAGTTCTAAAAATTTTTCTTTTTTCAAGTTTAAAGAAAAATCCTCATTCTTCCCTTTTGTGTAATATCCAGTTACAGTTGGATCTTTCACTATTTCATTTTGTAAGGCAGAATTTCTCTATATAAGTCAGGAAAATAATACCTCAGCAGGGAATTCTTCAAGCTCTTTCTTTTAAGCATTTGTATTTTCTGAAATGTCATTCTAGTTTTACCAATGGAGTTCAACTTCAGTAAGTAATTGAAACTGTATCTGTGTTCAGTAGATTGGACATCCCTGATCTGAACCACAGGGGAACAAAAATATACCTTTATCCTCTGTACTGAAACCCTGACGGTTGAAGTCAGCTCTTCCTGCTGATTTAACAGTTTTTGCAGCAGGATTAACTATTCAGTGCCAGGTTCTGCTATTTGATACAGATCCATTTGATTTAATTTAATTTTGGTCATGGTAGTGTTAGGTTGACAGTTGGATTTGATGATCTTAGAGGTCTTTTCCAACCTTAATGATTCTATAAATTACTAAATAACAGAAGCACTGGAAAAATAAAAGATCAGTTTCCAGAGTGACCTATTTGAATATATTTGGTTGTCCTTAAGATTTTTGATACCAAGGATAAGAAGGAATTAATGAAGTAGACAACATCACTGACTGTACCACAACAAGGAAATGAGCACTGCTTCGAAATGTGTTTTCCCAGCATGCCCAGTATACTTTTTTTTGGTAGAAGACAGTTAAAATGATGGAATACTCTTCCTTCTTCCCCTCAGCCCTCTCCCATGGGTATCAGTAGCCTGAAACAAACGGGCTGAGCTCAGCTTAGCTAGGCTGATTTTACCAAGTTATTCTGCTCATCAGTTGCACATCACCTTGCAGCAACATCCCTCTTCCTGGTGTCCTCTTTGAAACCTGCTACTGGAAAAAAGGAAGCAAAGCCAACCTGGAAGTACCCCTGAAAGTTTTCTTTCCTACAGGGAACACTCAGAGGAGCTGGATTTTGCCAAACTGGGCAGCAGGTATGAGCTTATCGGAGGAATGTCATGAGCAAACAACTGATGGTTTGCAGCACTTTTATTGTTACCATATCACAGGTTTTGTCCTGCTAAGAGGGATACGGACAGTTCTGGCACATAAAACACATCTTTCCCCATCACTGTGAAGACTCCTAGGGCTGGATGAGAAACAAAGGAAATGAGGTGCTAGGAATGCCATGGAGAGGAGAAGGACAGTGCCAGTACCAGCAAAACAATCACATAGTGTCTCTGTAACACAGGATCACAGACACAGCAATCCTCCAGTGCAACAGATGCCTTAAAGGCACTCACTCTGCTTTCATCAACCATCCTCTAAAAGGCTTTGCCAGCATTTTTGTAGGTAGTTGCACAATATCAGCCTTTGTTTTATTAAAGAACGATACAACACAAACTTTGCAAAGCTCCCTGCCCAGGGCGAGGCCAGGCTACAGACACCACTCTCGCAGCGCAGGACATGAGACTCTTTTGTGAGTATATGGCTGTATTTAATGCTTCTGAGTATTTTCTCACTTGATTAATGCCCCTTTAGCAAAATGACTTAAAACAGATATAGAGTAAGTGCTGTGGAAGTAGAGGGCTCAACCCTGTCTACCACATTCTGTTTCATAATTATGAAAATCGCACTTTCCAAGATTTAGCCCTCCTATTTTCCATTCTTCTGACTCAAAAATAGGCCTGTGTTACATTATTTCATAACCACCATATGGTGCCTAGAAAATCTTCCATATATTTGCAGTTTCCCGGGGCCTGCTCTAGATTTAAGAAATAGATTTCTGAAGATGGCAGTCATTTACATCAGCTCCAACAGTTTTTAGAGGTGGAGGTTTTTTAACCTCTTTTCTAGCGCTCAATCCATTTGTCCAGAAAATAGGCAGTGTCTCAAGACAAGGGGCTCCTCAGTGAAACTGTATATTGCCTGTTTGATACATTAGTTTTTATGCTTTTTGATGTAAAAATGTTTGCTTTTGCAATAAAAGTACATCAAAGTGCAAGATTTCTGTTCAGTCCTTTAAGCACAACCATGACATTCCTTCTTACTCATATTGTCCCTGCCTACCACTTGCGTGGCTTTTCTCTTACCTTCTTTTCTCAGTAGGTTTTATTTCAAAAATCCTTTTTCAAACAGAATCAACTGTTGTGCTTCGGATGAGGCTGGGGTATGGATCTCACATATCACACGATTACATTTGCAGTAGTATTTATCTAGATTACTATCACCTTTTATGAGATGCCCACCAACACATTCCGATCAGCTTCCTTTAATTTTATCCTGGCAAGATTTACAGGTGCTTCAAATTTCTTCTCCATTATGGGTTGTTTTCATCAGCCCTGAATTATATCTGCATTGTGGCTAGACTGGTTAGGTTTATCTGAAATATTTAAGTTTTATCTTTTAAACTAAATATCTCCTTGAAAACCGTAAGATACGAGACATTCACATTTATTTCCTTGTCCTAATTGTTTTAATGGCCTCTATAATTTCTCCTGTTCCAGAGATGACGATAATTAGTAACCAGTCTTAAAAGATTTTATAGTTTTGGAGTGTACTGTTGTTGCTAGAATGAATATTCCCATTCTTCTGAAGGCATTTTAACATAGCTGGAGGTAGGTGGATTGATTGGAAGAAATGAACAACTCAACTTTCCTATAGAGAAGACCAAAGATATACTCCTGAGTTCAAGAAGTTAATTAATACCTTCTATTCTTTCTGGAAGTTCCTTTTTCTAGCTGGTTTTGACCCTGGTTCTGTGATTCTATAACCCCTCCAATGGAAGAAGAAATACTTAACAATAATCATATAGGTCACCTTCCTTAAACCACTGAAATGTCAAGGATGTGCTCCAGATTGTACAGGTAGTTCATTTTGGGGGGACTTCTGCCTGATTTATCACCCTAGGCATTTGATCCAAGTTTTTCCAAGTATCTAATATGTAGCTGTCATTAATTACAACACAAATAAAAATACATGAGGTTGCAGTTTCATTACGAAAATTGGTTAGAACAAACAGAGCAGCCTAAAATCAATCTACAGTAGATACAATATAACCCTCAAAAGCCAATGGAGTGCTGCGATGAAGATTAATTGAGCACTCTAAAAATCATGGACTTAGTGGAATAAGTAATTGGAAGTAGACACATTTTTAGTAACAGCCTAGACTCTAGAAGTCTTTTTATACACATTTCAGATGTTAGCGTTAGGAAAAGTTTAGCAGATCATCTCCTCTAGCTTAATCACCATGACTTAAAAATACATAGTTTTAGATGCAAGGATTGATCAATTCCAGAATTTGCCAGAATGCAGCCATCTGGCAAAGTCCCAGGCTTCTGGTGGCAGAATCTCCTGCGACCAGGTTTGTAAAGAATTTCTCAATAGGAATGACCCCTGTGAGTAAATCTAGTGCAGGAGACATCATCCTTCTACGTATCATTCAGACAGGGCTACTCCATGGGGTAGCAGCAAGGCAGGCAGGCAGACATCACCCCAGAATAAAGCCCCCACACTGGACAAAGGATTCCCTTCTGCCCAGGTCTCATCATCCAGGCTATCAGACGAAGCCCTGCAAATGTGCCTCCTCTTTCTGTTAGAGGTTTTTTTAATTTACATTTTCCACTTGGTGGAAACATACTGCACAGAGAAAGTTTTCAACAGGATAGCAGAGACAAAGTTTCTTATCATGAAACAACAGAAAGGAAATGTAATGCAGATTTCTGTCACTCATGCAACAGATACATTCTTCACTGATCAAGACTTACTACACCAGTGCAGAGGACTTGGCCTGTTTAAAGCATGCACTGACCCTACATCTCTAGCTGGTTCCTCACTCTCATGAAAAATTACCATGAACCAGCAGCTATAGGAAGATGTAGCAACTTTGCTGCCAAGTATTGTTATTTTATAGGGAAATGTGGGCTGATTCCAGCTGATCATTCTGGAGGTGAAGTTAATGAACATAACAGCAGGGAAGAAGTTTCAGATACAGAAAAAATAAGGAAAACCAGCAGGGAAACAGTCATGGGGAGGAATAAAACCGTTGGCCAAGCTTTTTACTGGGGCATTATTCCTACTGTCAGAAAGAACATACCTTACCAAAGAGTGAGAGAGTTTGAGTAGCAAGGGCAAGTGTAGAGTCTTGCATCTGGGCAGGAACAACCCCATGCACCAGTATAAATTGGGGATTGACTTGCTGGAGAGCAGCGTAGGGGAAAGGGACGTGGGGGTCCTGGTGGACAGCAGGATGACCATGAGCCAGCAATGTGCCCTTGTGGCCACAAAGGCCAAAGGCATCCTGGGGTGTGGTTAGTAGGTCAAGGGAGGTTCTCCTTCCCCTCTACTCTGCCCTGGTGAGACCACATCTGGAATATTGTGTCCAGTTCTGGGCCCCTCGGTTGAAGAAGGACAGGGGACTGCTTGAGAGAGTCCAGCGCAGAGCCACAAAGATGATTAAGGGAGTGGAACATCTCCCTTATGAGGAAATAAGATGGCTAGAGAGATGTTAGGATGAAGGTTGGACTTGATGATCCTGGTGGTCCTTTCCAACCATAATGATTCTATGATTCTATGATGCTATGAAAGGCTGAGGGAGCTGGGTCTCTTTAGCTTGGAGAAGAGGAGACTGAAGGGTGACCTCATTAATGTTTATAAATATGTAAAGGGTGAGTGTCAGGAGGATGGAGCCAGGCTCTTCTCAGTGACACCCAATGATAGGACAAGGGGCAATGGGTGCAAGCTGGAACATAGGAGGTTCCACATAGATAGGAGAAAAAACTTCTTCACGGTGAGGGTTACAGAGCACTGGAACAAGCTGCCCAGGAAGGTTGTGGAGTCTCCTTCTCTGGAGATATTCAAAACCCTCCTGGATGTGTTCCTGTGTGACCTGACGTAGAAGGTCCTGCTCCAGCAGGGGGATTTGACTAGAGGATCTTTAGAGGTCCCTTCCAATCCCTAGCATTCTGTGATTCTGTGACTGCAGAGAGCTGTTGTTTTCTGCTAGAGTTGGACAAGGATTCACACCATCCAAAAAACATTTTATGATGCCAATAACATAAATAAAGTACATAGTGCACCACTTTCAACACCCTTCTGCCTCAGCAGTTCTGCAAGTTGTTCTATATTTTCATTATAGCTTATATGGGCAGCCCTCTTCATAACTCATATTAACCTTCTTCGTATCTTCTTTCTGCAATAAAAAAGAGATTCTTCCTTCCTTGCACATGGCAACTCAATGACAAGAGTAAATGGATCAGATGATCAGAGAATGAACCCTATCATACATCATAGCTAAGTTGTGAGGCAAGTCTTGCTTCAACATTTTCTCAATGCAAGTCATAAAATAGCTGGATAACGTACGTGCAGGTTAGATGAGGTTGTGTATCTGTGAAATGGCTTCAGTGGTTAATCCAGTCCATCAACTTTTCTGGGAGCTGCACTACTTAGAATCAGAGACAGATCTGAAAAACCCTATTAAAAACCATGATAGAAAAATAAAAGTTCAATGGCAGTGACTGCCCAGTTCTGTTACTCTTGGCCTGAAAATTGGAAGTCTTTTGTCACCATCATATCAAACCAAGTATTATGGCACTAACCAGTTAACTGCTGACAAAGTTAATTTTAAGAATATTCTCTGTATTATTAAAAGGAGACTGTATTAGTATGCAGAAGATAGTAGATCAAAGCTGTCTTGATTAAAAACTAAGCGGAGAAATTTTTTTGTTATATTTAGACAAGCGAGAGACAGTTTCTGCCTATTTTTATTACATTCTCTTACACTGAATACCTTTTTAACAACAATGGGATACCCCATTAAGAATATGAAGAACTGTCAGCATTTTTCACTGAATTCTGTGACATTTCCAGAGTACTCCAAATGATTCAAATAATCAAAGAACGTAATCACCTCTGGATAAAAAACCTATTGTGTAGTTACTATCTGAAAATTGCTTAAGAGAAAAGCCAACCCCTCCACCCCAAAAAGGGTGTTAAATTGCCTTGGAAGGGAAGAAGAGGGCAGTGATTTTGCTCAGTTCCCACCCTGACAAGCCAAGGACTGAATCTGATCAGTCTGCTTGGAAAGACCTCACTCAACTGGGAAGAGCAGGTCCCAGGTGTGTACAGAGCAAGGATTTGCACTACAAGATAAGAGGAGGTAAAAAGTCGTATTAAAGTCTCTAAATTATTGCACCATGAACCTGGCAATGCCAGATTTTGCTCTAGAAATCATCTAGATTCTAGAGCTTTTTGTTTGGTTTTAATTTTTTGTGGTTGTTTTTTTATTCCTGTAGAATCATCTAGATTCTAGAGCAAAATTCATCAAGATTCATCAAGCTATACTTGTTTGGACTGTAATTAATGCAGCAAAATGGAAAAGGAAGAGGAAGAGGAAAAGGAAAATATTTTGCATCATAATTCTGATGCATCATAACACAATAGGATTCATTTCATTGTATTTAAACAAGCCACTGTGGTAACAGCACATCAACCACTTCAGATGTTGCATTTCCCAAGCAAACTAAGATTCCATACAGCTTTAGCTGGATATGTCCTTTAAGAATCCCAGAGGACTTAAGCTGATTTAGAGCAAATTTTAATGCAAGTTTCTCCTCATTTTTTTAAAGCCAAATGCATTCCATCTTTAGTGCAAACTCAAATAATTACGAAGGCATATGACAGATTTGAAGAATTGCACCAGGTTTTCCTAGAAGTCTGAATTCAGATTAATTTTCCTGATCTGGATCAACTCTTTGAAATTTTTTAAATGGCAGATGCAAAATTAATTTAAATAGATTTTGGAGCATCCACCTGGAATCTAGCTAGATACCTTTGTCTTCTCTTTGTGTATTCTGCATGCTAAGGCCACTTGACTGACCTGTTAAATTGGTCTCAAAGCCTAAGCTTTGAAACAGGGCTTTGGGAGACTCGGGAGTATGATTTGATGAGAGCAGCACATGCTCTGTTCCCCTCCACACTGCTATAGGAGATACATGCTCCTTGTTGGTTTTGTAGCCCCCCTGGGCTCTGGACCTGCCTCCAGTTCTGTGCTTCTCAAAGAAAAAAGTGGAAAAAGTGACTTTTGGGAGCAAAACTAGATCTAGTTGGAGATGTTGCTTAGCTACACATGGGCACTTACATTTGTATTGCCTGTCAAGCAAGGAAAAAGACAAATGTATTGGAGTAGCAGGGATAAAAAAGCACTTTAAGAGAGGTCATCTAGTCCAACTTGATGCTTTGAGGCAGGCTCAGCAAAGCACATAATACTCCTGCCAAGTTACATGTTGTCCCAGCCTGTTCTTAAAAGACCTCCAGTGGTGGATAATCCATGTTTCACAATGCAGGCCAATGGCCAAGGCTCCAGCAGAGGATGCTTCCCTCACACCAACAATGGTACTTTCTGTTAGGTTTTGGCAAACACAGGAAGGAATTTCTTCTATCTTGTAGATCAGGCTAATTCCCTTGCTTGGTTGGTTTCTGTCAGCTGAGCTTTGAAGATATCTAATAATTTCAGTCCTAGGAGAGCATTATGAGCTGTTCTCTGATGAACATCAGAGGGCATCTGATGAACACCAAGGACAACTCTGTAATGTGTTTTTAAATTGTTTCCCTTAGTCATGGGCTTAAAATAAAAATTAAAAAGAGGTGGAAGAAATAGTACAAGCATTAGACAGATGTAATAGGAATGCTTAGACACTGTAAAAACCAAGGGAGAACGTAATTACAGACCATGTTTCACTGGAAGCATGAGCCACCGGAGAAGACTAAAAAAATGCTTTAAATATATATATTCAGCTGTTTAGCTGATAATAATAATTTTTAAAAAGAGCCCTAAACACTTCAGGGCTCTTCTCCTTGAATACCTGTGATTCCTAATGCAGAAATACAAATAAAAGACCATATCTTCAGTGTGCCAATTTACCCCATCTCTGAACCTGCTGCTACAGCTGTAGAGCATACAGACTTCAGACCAAACATACCTGTGAACGCAAGGATAGTGAGAAAGAGCAAGGTGGACATATGGCTTACGTTCAAGTGGTGCATGAAATCCATCAAGCTGGGCTGCCTGTGAACAGCCTCATATCCCAGCAACGTTGAGTGCAGTGTTAATCTTAGACAGCGGTCAGTGGAGGTACTTTCAATAAAAGCAGATTTGAAAAGGCCAGTTTTGACCATGGTACACCTATATGAGAGCACTGGGAGCACAATATATGATATCATGTCGTATATTCAACGACAGAAGTGGGTTTAGCCTTAGATATCAGCTACATATATTAAAGATTACAAGGAACAGTGTTACTTCAGACATGCAAGCTATAGTACAAGTACACAACAACACCACAATTCAGATTGGTTCTTTTTTGCTCAGCTCCCAACAATGGGAAAGGAGAGTAAAAATGACATCATGTGTTGGGAAGGTGGAAGTCAAGGTCACAAGACTTGCGGCTGAAGTAAAGAGATGTCTGAAAAGTCTGCCTGTAGCAACACTTCTGCACAACTGATTTACATCCTCTCAGCCATCCACTGAAACTCGGATGCTGCATTCTTGTCTACTCTAATGCTACATGTGTCATAGAATCATTTAGGTTGGAAAAGACCTTCAAGATCATCAAGTCCAACCATTAACCTAACTCTACCGAGCCCATTGCTAAACCAAGTCCATATCTTGTGTAGCATGTTACTGCATCACAGCTCATACAGCCACATGCTAAAGAAAATGCTGCAAGCCTAAAACACTTCACATGACAAGGAGCAAGAAGTTCTTCTTGTGAAAGACACTGCTCATAACAAAAAGGAAGGCAGTCTGCCTTACATCTACCTGGTGGAGCAGAGGCTTTGGACACTGCACAGTGATAAGTGGTTAAAGCTTGAGGACATTTACATGCACCCAGTGCATTCCAGTCTTATGTAGTATTGGTTCCCTGGAAGACAATACCACTAACCTTGTGTTGGGAGGCAGAAACTGATCTTTCCTCTTCTGCTCTGGCTTCTTTGGAAACTTTAGCCACAATTTCTTCTCTCCTTTTCCATCCAAACTGCAGAAGAAAAGAGCATGTATTATATTCTGTGTATTATTCCAGCCTTCAAGGCTGGCCTACCCTACACACGTCAACTCTGTGGCTGCCAGATGTGCTGAAATGCACATCAGGAGGTCTCTTGTCCAACCTCCTCCTCAAAGCAAGGTTAACACTGAGTTCAAATGAGGTTGCTCTGGGCATTACCCCAACATCTCCAAGGGCACAGATTATACAACCCCACTGGGTCCTTATTCCAGTGTTAATTATCCTCATAATGAAAAATATTTTCCTTACATGTATTTAGAACCTCACAGTTATGACCATGGCCTCTTGTTTTCCCATCATGCCCCTAGGGGAAGTTGTTCCTGGTAACCACTGTTACATTCCTTTCTCTCCTCCCAGGCTGAACAAGCTCAGTTCCTTCAGCCTCTCTTCACAGTTCATGTGATACAGTTTCTTGACCATCTTAAGGGCCCTCCAAGAAACTCATTCAAGTTTATCAACATCAGAGGGGCCCAAAACTGGATGCAAAATTGCATGTGTCATCTAATGAGTGCGAAATAAAGAGAAAAAAAAACCATGTCCTCGATCTACTGATTATGGCCCTGTTGATAGAGGCCAGGACATTGCCCGCCTTCATTGGTAGCAGACTGTAATGAGGACTCACTCTGAATGCAAGAACGTCTGATTCTTTTTCAGCAGGCTGCTACCCAGCCAGTCAGTCCTCAGCCTGTACCAGCTTTGACCTTGCAGAATTCATGATGTTCCCACTGGTCCTTTCTTCTGGCCTGCCTAGGTCCCTCTGAATGTGGCCCTGCCCTTAAGGCATCAAGTGTGCTGGCTGGTTTGGTGTCATCTGCAAACTAGATGAAGGTGCATACCACTTCCTCCTTCAGGTCATTGACAGGTATACTAAACTGGACAGGTCCCAGCACAAGCCTCTAAGGAACTCCACTTGTAACCCATCTCCAGGCTGAGTATAAACTGTTCTTTGAGCTCAACGATCTAGCCAGTCTTTCACTTACCTGTTTAGTCTAGGCCATTAGATAATATGTCTAGTCTAGAATATAACCAGACTGACACATATCCAACCCATAATTCTTAAAGTCTCAACTTGGATATAAGGATGCTCTGAGAGGCTGTGTGAAAAGCCTTGCCAAAGTCAAGATAGATATTTAGTGCTTTCCCGTCATCCACAGATCTAGTCCTTTCATCACAGAAGGCAAGCAAGTCAGTCAAGCATGAGTTACCCTTAGTAATCAGGCTATTCCAAATCGCCTTCTTCTCTTCACATGCCCAGAAATAGCTTCCAAGAAAACTTGCTCCTTGATTTTTCTAGACAGAAGCGAAGCTGACTAGCCTGTTGTTTCCTAGATTGTCCTCCTTGCCTTTTTTTCAGGATATGTATGACATTTGCATTTCTCCAACAGCCAGGGATCTCCCCACCCAATCTCCACAACCTTTCACAGATGCTAGGCTGTGTCCTTGCAATGGCTTTTCTAAAAGAAAATGTAGAATTATCTGTAGAATAAACAAAGGTTTCACTTTTAGAACAGCTATTTCATTACTAGGTGGTAAATTGTTTTTTGCCTTTCTACCCATAAAGACCTTAAGTTCCTTCTTTTATTGATGCCAGTATTTTTTATCACATCTTTAAGACTCCAAGACTCTATCAAAAGAAAATGTTCTGTCCTGCCTTTATCAATTTGAATAGAATAAGTATTTGAATCTCCACCTCAGAAGCTAATCGCATGGCAATATAAAACAACTACACTTCCTTAGCATCATCTTTCATGAGTTAGCACAGCTTAATGCAGCTGATTGCTGCTTATATACTGACAAGCTCATTTATCAGCAAAAATGCAAAGATGCCAGGCAAACACATTACATGGATATATCTCCATCAAACACCAAATGTTTCCTTCAGCAGTTCAGTAGTTCCAAACTTATGTAACATAAAGAAGAGTAAGGACACAACAAAAAAAATAAAGGTAAGAGAGCACATATGTGTATTTTCATAAAAAGCCTTTGCTGTACGTGGAGGCAGTTATTTAAGGCACCTTATTGCGAAGAGGAACCACGTTCCCTTTAGGGCATCCTGACTGCTTTGCCTGTACCTGAGGATAACCTGGTGGGTGAAAGAAATGGAGGTGGAGGGGAGTCAGTGGCAGAGGCAGAGTTGTGGAAAGAACCTCCCTGCTACCACAGCCCAAGACGCCAATCAAGTCTTTAATCACCCTCAAGGAAAGTTTGTAAGGCGGAAGGAAGCAGCCGCAACCCCAACACACCTGCTCCCCAGGTGAAAACTGCTTGCAAGCCAAGGACTCACTGCTAAGTCCTTTTGTCATAAGCTTCCCTGTGGCCCTGTTTGCCTAGCAGCTAAGATCAGTTTTGAGGCAGTTTTTCTCAGAATCAGAGAATGATAGGGGTTGGAAGGGACCTCTCGGGGTTCATCTCGTCCAACACACCTGCTAGGACAGGGTCACCCAGAGCAGGTTGCCCAGGACTGCGTCCAGGTGGGTTTTGAACGTCTCTAGAGAGGGCGACTTCACCACCTCTCTGGGCAGCCTGTTCCAGTGCTCTGCCACCCTCAAAGTAAAGAATTTCCTCCTCATGTTTAGATGGAACTTCCTATGCTCAAGTTTGTGCCCAATACCTCTTGTCCTGTCACTGGGCACTGCTGGAAAGAGACTGGCCCCATCCTCCTGACACCCACCCTTTAAGTATTTATAAGCATTGATCAGATGCCCCCTCAGTCTTCTTTTCTCTAGGCTAAAAAGCCCTAAGTCCCTCAGCCTTTCTTCATAAGAGAGATGTTCTAGTCCCCTAATCATCTTTGTAGCCCTTTGCTGTACCCTCTCCAGCAGTTTCCTGTCCTTCTTGAACTGGGGGACCCAGAACTGGACACAATACTCCAGATGTGGCCTCACCTGAGCAGAGTAGAGGGGGAGATCTTCTGGCAACACTCCTCTTGATGCACCCCAGGTTACCATCAGCTTTCTTGGCCACAGGGGCACACGTTGGCTCATGGTCATGCTGTTATCCACCAGGACTCCCAGTCCCTGCTTTCCAGCAGGTCAGCCCCTAACCTCCTCCCTAACCTGTTTGCACAAACACAGATGACTACTTTTTTATAAATAAGCTATGATATTAACATTACTGCAAATAACTTCATTTTGTTGCCAAATAATTTATTCCCTCCTTAGCTGCATGCCAGAACTGGCTGGGATGTCATAAGTAACATAAATGCTGAAGCCATCTTTATAAAATTGCCTAGAGATATCTGAATTAATATGACTCATGCTATTATATGCAGTTAATTTTGTCTTCAATTACTTATTTTTTTAATGTACAAAAGTTTTTACATTGATTCATAATTATTGCCGTTCATTTTCTACCTAAATGAAATGTCTTTCTTTCTGCCTATTTATATGTGATATTAAGGTGTTCTACAGCAACCAGCTTTTGTCAAGGACATAAGACACCGCTTGGTGTCTGTGGAACACTCAGCACATGCTGGCACATCATCTACATTTCAGATCTCCTCTAAAGAGGAGAAAAAATTGGGTAATTTTACCCTCTGCTTATTACCCTTTTGTACTTAGATGACACACACAAGCCCCTCAAAATCTTAAAAAATGTTCTCCTATTGAAACTTCATATCTTTGAATTTTATTTCTATTTCATTTATCCTGAGGATTAAAATCCCTAGTTTGAAATTCTAGCTTCAGCAAGGCGAACAGGTAAGGCTAGGTTTAGGTAAGGCTACATTTAAGATTTTACCATGATCTCTCTTTTGCTGTGAAAAAGTTAAAAAAAAATGGCTGTTGATATCTAACCTTCTGTATAGCAGCTGGATTCACATGCCCACATATGCGTGGATGTGGTCTCTATATGCATGGAAATACAGGGTAAATACATAGATACGTGTACTGATGAACTCTCTCAATGGTTTAAATCTTCCTGCTATTAACAACAACTCCCAAAAGGTAGTCAAATGGCTTAAATCAAGTCACTAAAGTCCTACTTTTCAGGATTTATTATTATTATTATGCATTCACTTTAAAAGTATTGCAGAAGACTTGTGACATGCCTAGAAAGACATCATCATGCTGTTAAAATCATAGAATCATTAAGGTTGGAAAAGACACCTAGGATAATCAAGTCCAACCTTCATCCCAACATCTCCATGACCAAATAAACTCAAGATCTTTTGTGAAAACCTATACTCTACTGTGTCCCTCAAGTACCATTATTCCATGAAGATAATGTTTTCATAATGTAATTGCAAGTCTATGATGTTACTGTTATTGCATTTTAATAACGTATGTTTAACTGTGGATGACAATGAAAAAACAAACTGTGAATAGCCACAGCACAGCAGTCATATTCAAGGCAATTTTCTTAATAAAATAAAATAAAATAAAATAAAAAACAAAACAGAAGCCCCATTTTACATAAGTTAATTGCAATGGGGAAAAAATTTAATGGGAAGCATTAGAATAGTGCCACAGTTAAAATACGATAGTCAGCAAGGCAAATTATAGACTTCTTTTAAAATTAATATCAAACACCAGCTCTACAAACTCAATATGTAAATGCCTCTACTGAAATTCAGCTGCTTGCTTAAAATCAAATCGACAGACTCCCGTTTGGAGCATTATTACACACTCCTTTGTGCTTTTGCCTAGCAACAAACCTTCTGCTGCTGGGTGCTCTCAGGAGTGACACTTATTACCAAGATATACCATCTCTGCATCTTCTCCTGGGTTTTTTGTGGTGGGAAGGAAGTCTCATGCAAGTTTTCTCCACACTTGCTCTGTCTGAAACAATGGGGAAGGCAGGTAGGCTACGGAGCTCTGTGCAGCTGATGTGCAACAAAGGGTGGGGAGATGTATTCTTAACTTGGGGTGTAATACTGTGAATAAATAGGGAGCCTTGAGGAGGGCGTGGTATTTGAGGAGTCCATGACACTGAGCAGGCCATGTCTGCTCTGCAGGACCTTGTACCTCAGGCTTGAGGAGCCCATATGTTATTAGAGTCATCTGTAATTTATTTTTAATTTTCTGTCATTGTTCAGGTATACTCATTATTCTCTAACACACAGTGTGATTGTGTTTACTGGCAAATTTGTCTTTTTAAATGATGACCAATGCAGCTAACAGCGTTAAGTTATTTATAGGACTGAACAAAGGCTTTAGACCCAACCTTTGCTCTCATATTGCCAAAGGCTATCATTAAATTTTAATTGACAACCTGAATCCGCCCCAAGAGATATTTCCTCATCTCTTCCAAGGACTTGCAGGGTATTTTTCCCTCGACCTAGCTTGCACTTACCCAGAGCTGAAAAGTGCTCGTAGGAGCATTAGGTTTTTTGTGAAGCTGTCCTGGTTTAGGGTTGGGCTATCTGCTAGATGAATGACAGATGCTCTCTATTAAACCTTCTCCCATCCCAAAGGGGAAGAGAAAGGGAATAAGGGAGAGAGACTGATGGATTAGAAAACTAAAACTGCTTTAATGAAATAATAAAATGCAATATATACAAATATCTAGAAAACCAGTATCAAACCCAACCTCCCTGATGGCACTTACCTCACCATCACCACTGATGCTGTGGAGCAGGCACTGAGGAAGCCCCAGACTGGACTCAGCAGCAGATGGGAACTGGATTCAGATCACCTGTCCTGGTTTATCCTCCCCACAGGTGTGGCCTCTTACTTTCTGCACCCCCAACGTGGTGCACAAGATTTAGCAGTGACCTTGGTCCGTACCCCAACCCTTGGCAGTAACTCTGAACATGGAGCATTATCACTGCTAGGAGCAGACGCTGTCTGTGAAAATCTGCCATTAACTTCAGAAAGCGCAGTTAGAAGAGACTCAGAACAGAATTCGTTCTGTTCTAACTGAAACCAGGACACAAACTTAATTTAAACCCCTGTTCTAGAATGATGAGTAACACACCCAGCCTTTGTCCAAATCAAAGGCCTTTCATTTTCACATGATGGATTAGAATTCCTGAGGAGTCTGGTGGTCATTTCCCATGGGTAGGGCTTCCAGGCTTCCATGATGCACCTGCACTAACACCTTCTACAGCTCCAGTCTGGACAGAGAAAACCCTTGGCTGGTTGGGCTAGTTGCCTCTGACCTTGTACTTCAGTGGTGAGGTTTTGAGAAGCTTTGCAAGAAGATCTTGACTCTTATAGGCTACATCTCAGCAGAAAAAGATCCACCACTGGAACCAACTGTCACCTTTGCAGATGGGGTTGGAGCCTGTGGAGCTTCCCTCACCAAAGGGAGAGTCTCCTGTCTTAGGACAGGAGAGCACACAACAAGGCATTTGCCCCTGCATTTACGTTCTACAAAGATACTACCTCTTCCTGACTTGTCCATGTCACCCTTAGGTGGACACATTTCCATTGAAGCACTATCTGCATGAACAATCCTAACCACTTTCTGTCAGACAAAAAGCAGAGTTAACAGAACTGGGGGGGGTGGACCTAGATGATCTTTCATCCTTTCCAACCCAAACCACTCTATGTTGCATTCTGGTGACTATCCCAGTGAGGAGATATAGCCATCTCAGTGAAGATCCAGCCATAGACTGCAATCATTGTTTCAGAATTGAAGGTGGGAGCATTCATTTGCCACCCACCACCCACAGTATCCGTGCCTTCCATTGTGCATACCTATTTCAGGCTATATATAAATAAATAGGGGAGATCACAGAGAGCAGCAGTATTGCTCCAGGTTGTGCTTATACACTTCCATTATTCATTTGAATATTAAATTTAGTGTACATTACAAACGGCAAGAGAATACAATACACATACTAGCTGCAGCATTTGAGCTCTTCCCACACTAAGCATCTTTATACACTATTTCCATACAATTCATTTTTTTCCATAGGATCGATAATACAAAAAACAGGCGAAACAGTGAGTGGCAAGGAGGGAGATGGAGAAAAAAAGATGAATGCTGGAGTATCATTACCTTAAAACACCCCAAAATCCCAACAAAACAAAAAACCGCAGCAACACAGACTTTAAATATGTTTTTTTCCAATCAGGTTGTGAAGGTAGATGGGTTGTTTGATACAGGCAGTATATTTTTATTCTGGAAGCAATCTGGTTCTGCCTCCTGCTAGTGTATTTTATTCCTACAAAAGACTACCAGCTAAGAAGAGAAACCCACAGCTACAGACTCTGTATAAACTAAACCAGTGAGACCTAGAAAAGGTCTCACTGGAGACCTAGAAAAGTAGGCAAGGCAATTAAAGAGTAAGGCAAAGGAGATAAAACATGCAAACTACAAAGCAGGAATAAAATGTCTTTTTTAAAATTTATTTAAAAGATTTTCATCTTATATCTTTTACTGCAGCCTTGGTTCACATTCAGTGCATTCAGCAAAAGGCCACTGCAGGACTTCCTTCAACTTCAGCAAGATTTGGATCAGCTCATTAAAACCCAGGTTCTCTCCCCATTCTCATAAAAGATGCACGGCACACAGGCAGTTTAAGCAAGGTGCTCACCCATACATCTACTACTTGGAAATCACGTTAGTAGCAGCTCCCTCTGCGTGAGTTACTTCACTTCAAAAATCCGCTTTCGTGAGATTGCGTTAGTAGATCCAGGAATACTGTCCAGCAGTCAGAATACACAGCTGCTTTCTGTATTACAGTATTATCTAGCGAGGATATAGATATTGGGTTAAGGAGACAGTTTATATCTGTCTCCTTGGTATGTCTCAATGTATGTATGAATGGGATCATATACAGCTGTGTGCCTGGTTGTTTCTCAAATCACTGGCACCATGAAACAACAGAAAAGTGAGAAACAGTGTTACCAAAGTTAAATGTCTGCACTTATTCAGAACATTTTCCTTAGCCTGGCTGTTGGCTTTTGCAGTAATGTGTGGCTGGTTTTCACAGCAAATTTATACTGAATTGTGTTTGAAGAGCATGGCTCTAGATATTCTGAAGCTGTGATAGGACAAGGAGTAATGGGTTCAAACGGGAAGAGGGGAGATTTAGATTGGAAATTAGGAGGAAATTTTTCACGCTGAGGGTGGTGGGACACTGGCACAGGTTGCCCAGGGAAGCTGTGGATGCTCCATCCCTGGAGGTGTTCAGGGCCAGGTTGGATGGGGCCTTGAGCAACCTGGTCTAGTGGGAGGTGTCCCTGCCCATGGCAGGGGGGTTGGAACTAGATGATCTTTGAGATCCCTTCTAACCCAAACCATTCTATGATTCTAAAGCAAAGAAAGCTGTATCTCCAAACCTAGAATACTTTAAACTCTTACTCTCCTGTTTTGAATTCAATTGCTGGCTCTACAGTTGCTTAACAGGAAACCTGTCCAAAAGCCTACAATTGTATGCTAGAATCATACTTTGAGAGACTAACCTGAAGCATCCTTAAATGTACTGTCTACAGGCCTGGTTTACCTTTATGAAGAAGCCTTTTGTATCCTTTGAGTCATTTCTGCAGGCAGGTTTCACCATACTGCTCGCATTCATACTGGAAACACTGAGACTAGCTTTCTTGTTTCGGTGCAGATGCAGACCCTTCAGCGGGGGCAGTAATATCCAGGTATCCAATGGCCTCTGCATACAAGCAGCTTATTGTACTTGTTATCCACAGCCCATAGTAAAATCCTTTCAAAGAATCAAACCAGGTGAAGGAACTGCAATGAACTCTTGGTTAATTTGTGCTGTTCTCACTCTACGGGGCTATATTTTATTCAGGACTTGTGTAACTGTCCTTAATTATACTTTAATTATTTTCCTGAATGGACAGTAATACTGTCTACAGTGAGGTACACCACTTGAAAGCAAAGCAAATGATTTCTTAGGATCATTACAACAATGGAGCAATATAAGCATGTATTTTGTGTCCTGAACAGCACCAGGACAAAATTACTCATACCACTGACCAAAGATGCCCTTTCCTTTTGGCTTATGACAGATATATTAAAAAAAAAAAAAAGGAAAAAATGAGAAAATGTATTGTGGGGTTGATAGATAAACTGACAGACAACCTTTGTGTATACTTACTGGATTAAATTTCCTTTAATAAAATGGAGCTGTTTCAATAACAATAATAAAATTCTCAAAGCCAATAATTCATCACATATAATAGTGGCAATCTCTATTTTGCATTGTTTCCTTTATGACTTGGATAAATACCATCTGGCGGCTGGGTGTTGTGAGTGTTGGGAGGATTAAAACCGTGAACTCAGCTTCAGACTTTGCCCTAAGGTTACCAAGGAATGTTCAGTTCCTGGAAAGCCACTTTGAGGGCCCATTGGCCCCATGTCTCTCAGTGAAAATGGACACAAACATCTCATTTAGTTTTCTAATGATGATGTTGTTCTGGAAGAACAAAACAATATGGATAGGTCTTCACATACTAGCTCATACACATACCTCTTATATTTTATCCTATTCTATAGCTGCTTTTAAGCCTCCACCAAAATAAATGTACTTGGATATGCCTAGTCTGAAAAACAGTTAGGAACACTTAAAAATTTAGTGCTTTTTTATACCAGGATGTAACAGTCCGTCTTGGTCTGGTGCAAATGGATCTGACATAAAGGTCTCAAAACTGAAGCTTTTTGGAGTTTGAATTCTGGTCTCTTCTTATACAATAAGGCAGGAATTATCTGGAACATACATGTAATCAGAAACTGGCATCCCCAAAATGAGGACAAATTTGCATTCTTAGTTTTCCTACAGTATTTCCAGTCAGTTGGGTTGGAAAACAGCACCAGTTTTAAGCACTTGCTTTTCATCTTCATGCTAGGTTTGCCAGGTTTTAGAATAACGCATTTTTAGGTAGGTAAGGGACAGACCAGTAGCAATTAAGTACATCAGAGGAGTTTTATGTCTCGCATTTTGTATCTATCCTCACAGCAGAAGGTGTATGTTCAGAGTAATAAATATTTCACTTCCCAAACAGCCAGCACTATTCAAGACACATTTGCTGAGAAAATTTGCAATGTTACATACCACAAAAGTGATCAACAATAATTGCTGATAATAATTTAAATATTTACACCACGCTATAAAGTAGAACACGGTGACTAGAACACACGGTGCAGCCAGACTAAGGAGTCTGTACACAGATTTTCTCCTCATCCTCCTGATTATTCTTTATAGGCCACAGATATGAAAAAATGCATCATTTCTAAGCTAGGCTGAGGTGCTGTGTTTTCTTCTCCTAAAAATGTGAAGGTGGTTATTTCTGTCTTTACCCAGAAACCCCTACTTGGACAAACTTTTCACTTTCAGCTATTTCAAAATTCCTATTCTGTACTTTGAGCCTCTAGTAACAATGCCTTAATAAAGGTTCTAAGATTGTCCAGTGTGTTGGTATAAGCATCCATTATTCTGACATGCTACCATTAGAGTTTATCTTCTGAAATAAAACCCAAATGCCTAGAAATGCAGCATGCAGCAAAAGCCAAACCACAGTTGCCCTGGCCCAGCATTAGAATGTTTCCTGTCTCTCGGTTATTGATTACCTCTTGTTTGTATATCAGTCTTTCAGAAAAGCAATGCCAGAGAGAAAGATAAATTCCCATCTCACTCCTGCCTACTTAGGAAGTCAGAAAAGTGATTTGGTGGTGCTCAAGAAGGAAATCTGCAGAAAGGACTAATGACTTCCCCTTTTATTGTAACTCTTTTACAGTCCATCACACTGACTGGTAGATATAGGGCTTCACAGTGAGACTTCCTGGCAACCAGCTGCACTGCAGAAGTGGTTCACATATAGTCCTACAGCAGGGACAGTTCTAGTCCAAAATACTAAATTCTGCCTGCATCCATGCCTTAAAATCAGCCTTTCCTGGAACGGTTGAAGCTGGCAGTGGATATGAGCTCAGGCCAGCAGATGAGGACCCCTGGGTCCTGCTCCAAGCACAGTTGTAGCCTGTGTGTAGTCACTTGAAGGTCTCTTAGAAACCAGATGCAGTACAAAATTTACATTCAGCAATACTTCACCCTGAGGCATCTGATCCCAAGGAAAATCTGGGGATTCTGTGGTACCCAGCTGGTCTATCAAAACGGAATGTGAAGTGGCCAGTCATGCTAAATTTCCTTTTGGGGCACACTTTCTTTCATGTGCCTGGCTTGAACTAGCATCTTTTCCTCCTTCTATCCTCAGACAGTGTAAGAAGTCACTTGATTTCATTCAAAAATCCATAGCCTACACACCAGAATGACTTCTTTACCCCCCAGAGAGATGGGTGAAATTCTAAAATAAAGAAAGAATAGTGTTTCCCTTTTAAACTGTAGGAATGTGGTTGTTAGAGTACTTAGCTATGTTCAATTCCTTTCCTGATAACGGAGGTTCAAACCTGTGCCTCAAAGACTGTAACAGTGGCTTTCACACTACGCTAGCTGGGATGCTCAGCACCTCTCATGCTGAAGTCATGCCACCACTCCTGGAAAAATTTGCTGGATCTGGAAAAACATGATTTCAGATTGGCTTTCCCTGTGCTCCACAAACATCTACTGAGCAGCTCCTTGCTGGACTGAGACCTTGGATCTCCCAGTTCTGGCTATAACTCCAGATTTTTATCTAGAATTACCAACTTGCCTCCTCTAAGGACCATTTTTTAAAATAAAGGAGCATCTTACCCCTGCACTCTAGAGGGATCCCAGTCTTGTCAATACAAACTGCACATGCTCTGGGGCAGAGGGGAACAGAGCTCCATCCTCAGAGCCCTCTGAGAGATGAATTAACCAGCCTTTAGATTTCAGTCCGGCTTCAGCATTAAGATGCTCAATGTAAGCAGTTTTTTAGGTAAAAGCACAACTATTTATTTTAATTTCCAACTAGATAAGAGTTTTCAAAATAATACTTCTTTGATCTAAACTCCATCTATCTATGCCTCTTGAAACATTATTTATTCGTTCTGGTTCATTTCCTCCATACATCAGTCTTTCAGTTTGTGGCACTGGACCAACATTCAACTTCTTCATACAAGTAACGCGAGCATTAAACGGAGATGTTTGCAGCACAGCTCAGCAGAACTGACAGAGCAGACAAAGTTTAAAAAGTAAAATATGCATCTTAATGGGGCAGTTACCCTAAACTCACATTCCATAAAAGCTCCTCACAAAGATTGCAACAAAAGCAGATAGGAATGAATTACAACAAATACCCTATAAACACAAAGAAGTTTTTATATCTATGGGGTATGCAACTGAGATTATGATATTCTTGATAGCTTTTGTCTTTGTTTTATTACCTATTTATTACCAATTAATTTATTAATATATTAATGTATTATGTTATTTATTACCTAATAATGACTCATGGTTTAATCCCCTGATTATTATATAACTCACAGTCATAGAATATTACTCACAGCTAGCACAACCATCAAGATTTTATAAGACTACAAAAGTCACTCGGCAAATAAAAGAAAAAGCCAACAATGCGAAATAATTGCAAGCATAAGAACCTAACAAAGTGAAAACATGGCAACACAGTGCTAGTAAACCGGAATATTGGAAATTTTTTTTTATATACTGCATCAAATAGTCACTAGAAAAAATAAAAAGCCAGGTGGCACCGCTTTCTTTGAGCAAGAGGTAAAACTAAAGAACAGATCACTTACGTATAGATGTGTTCTTAAAGATAGGAACAAAAAGAAAAAAAAAAACATTTGCCATATATTTCTGACAGTCTGCTAGTAAAACACCAACATAAATCTATGTTTCTACAGACAGCCAATAACACTCAGCATAACTGCAGAGGGGAATGAAGATCCAGGTGGAATAAAAGCATCTACAAGTTCTGATGAAGGCCCTCAGCATTTTCAGGTCTAAGTTGATTAAAAAGAATTCCTCATGTATCATATTTAATGGTGTCAGTCCACTCTAGACTATAGGCTGATTGTTACCACATCCCAAAGCTGTTAAATATCTTCAATATTAGTTTTAAAAGCAATGCCAAGGATTTAAACAAGATCAACTGTCTTTCTAAAATATATGTTCTGGTTCAGCCAAGAGCTACTGGGCAAACTAAGTGAAATTCAAGCAAAATGATCACTGTAGTGATTTCTGACCTCAAAATAAACATTTGAGATGGAATTTCCTCTTGCTACTAAACCATGTCTCGGTAATGAACAGCAATCAAATCACAGAATCATAGAATTGTTTTGGTTGGAAGAGACCTTCAAGACCATGCAGGTATCATTTAAAATGATCTAGACTTTTGGTTTCTTCAAACAAACAAATTATATGTCAAATTTCTGACTTTCCAGGAACGCCTATGATCCTGGCAAAAAGACAATGCAAAAGGAATGTAAAGTGATGTTCGTATATTTATATATTGGAACATTATCATGACAAAGAAACTACCAAAAAAACTCACTTAGAGGCTGATGAGCATGAGCCAGCAGTGAGCTCCAGCAGTAAAGAAAGCCAACGACACCCTGGGCTGCACTAACAACAACATAGCCAGTAGATCATGGGAAGTGATTATCCCTCTGTCCTACTCACCATTCATGAGACCACCTGTAGAAAACTGCATCCAGGTTTGGGCTCTCAAGACAAACCAGACATCAATAATCTGCAGTGAGTTCAGCACAGTGCCACTAATATGGTCAAGGGACTGGAGCACTTGCCCTGTGAGGGAGAGGCCAAAGGAACTGGGCTTGTTCAACATTAAGATTTGAGAGGACCTTGTAGCAGCCTCTCAATACCTACAAAGAACCCACCAAGGACACAGAGCCAGCCTCTTCACAGTGGTGCCTCATGGGAGGATAAGAAATAACAGCCATTAGCTGAATCAAGAAAGATCCAGACCAAAGAGCAGAAATAACTTTTTCACCATGAGGGCAAGCAATAGAATAGGTTGCCCAGAGAGTCTTCAACCTGGGAGAGTAAAGGTGGGAGTAAAGCCTTAAGTCACTTGGTCTGACCTCACAGCTGATCCTACTTCAAGCAAAAGGCTGGACTAGCTGACTTCCCAATGTCTCTTTCAACCTGAATCATCCTAAGAATCTAGGAACATCCAACTTCCAGAAATTCTGGAAAAATCAACCCTGAGTAAGCATTCTTAGTAGACACGAAAACAGCCTCACTACTTGCACACTCAAGAAGTAGCCAAACTAATAACCTTCTTTGGCAGTATTTAAGCACCCAAGTAATGCTTACTTACCCCACTGCACACAGCAGAACTTGAATTACTCTTGGGAGAGTCCAGACAAAACCAAACAGGTTCATGCCCTACAGCCTGCACAGCCCTGCATGCAGTCACAGTCTTACTACAACACAGGAGCTCAAGAAGCTTTGAGTGACTGCTCCAAGACTGTGATATCTAACAAGGATCACTTTTTTTTTTTAAAGACAGTATGATTAATAAAGGGAATGGGTTGGACATTGGCAATGGAGCCTACTTTTCTCTTCTTCATTCCTTCCCTCTGGCCCATCGCAGGGTAGGTGCTTCAGGACCTCGGGAACCTCACCTGTGGAACTGGTGCTCTAACTCGTGGGGAAATTTTCTTTTCTCCTTCCTCCCTCCCTCCTCTCCTAAAAGCATGAGTCTGTGATACAAAGGATCCCTTTGAACAGCTCTTTTTTTTTTCCCCTGTGCTCCTTTTTTTTTCAACCACATTTCAATAGCACACATTGTTCTATGAACTACATTTTGGAGTACTTCCATATACAGAGGCCTTTTCATTTAATTGATTCACTGAATCATATTTTGCCATTAGTAGCTCTAGAGCCTGACTCTTCTCCTGTTTACCCCATTGTTGACAATCTATGTAGGGTTTTTTATTCAGACTCACATCTGTACAAAGACATTTTAAACACACACATTCTTCATTCATGTTTACAAATAACCTCCTGCCACTCTCTCTTCTAGATCACTGCACTGCTAGCAACATCTGGAAAACACATTAGGCTTGCTTTTTCTTTAAACTCCTTGTTCTGGAAGGTGTAACTGATAATGTGCCATCTCTGACCTATCACTGAGTATGCATTTGATGAAAAAAGTTAAAATTAAAAATTCACAAAAATGAACACTATTTGCCAGAGTTTGCATGTAGGGGTTCTTCAATCATTCTCCATCTATTTTATGTAATAAAATCTATTAAAAGAATTTATGGATAATAAGATTCTGTTGGCTAGAATAAAACAATGACAACACAGTTTGGAAATTTAGATGCAGCTGACCCCTGATCTCACATTCATGACCTAGATTCAGCACCTCTAAAGTCAATTACCTGTATACCCTCTAAAAACACAACACCACCTCTTAAACATATATGTTCCTTATATATTTTGCATCTAAGGTAAATCATTAATGCATGCCAGAGTTTGTCTCACAAACAGTTTTAACAGAGACAATGTTCAAGCTCACCAGAACTTTTAGACCAGTCTCAGAATGCAACTTTATATCCCACCCCTTTTCAGCTATACAATTTTTCTCAACTTTTGCGGAAAAATCATTTGTCCTTTAACTGTAGAACTCTGTAAATACATACATATATATGGTGTGGTTAAAAAAAGACGCAGTGATTTTTCTGGAACTTTAAAAAGGATAAATTAATATATAGAAGTACACAAAGTTAAGCTATTTCAGCCTGAAAATGTAAAACTTGTGAAGTCCCTAAGACTGGGGATAAAAATAGGAGCTTTATTTCCTCCTATTGAGTCTCTTCTATCCATACTCTTGACATTTATTTCCTGTTTTAAGTAAAAGCCTGAAACTAGTTTCTCAGACATCACTGTGTGGTAACACTTCTTGAAAGCTGCCCTTACAGGAAAGGCAAATGCAGAAATTGAAGCACAGTCTTTCCAGGATGGAGTTAATAGAAAGCTTAAGCCAAGAGGCCAGATCTCCTCAGGAAGCCTGCTCCAGAATTAGAGAACAGCAGAACCACCTGACAACCTGGCTGGCTGTCATTATCATCTAAAAAAAAAAAAAAATTAAAAATGGATCAACAGACTCTCCAGGGAAGACTGCAAATAATTTCTACAAAGCACATTTTTTAGGTTCATGGGCCAGGCCAGGGAACTGCACAGTTATCTATGTACACATGGTTTGCAGTTAGACAGCATGCTGACATGCAGATTTCCTGGTTTCCAGATGTGTGGCTGTGCTGCTGCTTTGGATTCTGCATTCAGAGGACACGCAGCCATTTTTCTGAATGCTTGGTCAGTGCAGCACAGCATCCTAGCCACCTCCTTCCATGGGAGCCAAGGCTACTGGGGCTGCCTTCTCCCTAAAGCCAATCCTGTCAGACACTGTCTTGCTAACATCTGTACTACAGTGATGCTGGCTGCTTAAATAAACAATACAAAGCACTTCATACTATGTGAACATCTGTTTGCACAATGCAGAATAGAGCAGTTAAGAGGTTTATTTGAGTGTGCAGCTAATTTGATGTGTACTGTGAAGACAATGCACTGTTCAGAAATGTGTTAGTGCATTAAGACAGCAAGCCGAGGGGAAGCACACTCTACAGCATGGAAGCATCATTTACATAATGGGTAGTACTTGCCCTTTACTGAGAAAATTAACTGCTTTACACTGCTAAATACATAAAAAATGAATTCAAAAGAGTATTGTTAAGTTGTATAACCTGGGTGAGATCATTTTCACAAACTCCGGATGTCCCTATTTTAATGCTAAACCATTTGCGTAGATGTTTCTGCGTATTTCATTTCCTTCTGGCACAAGTCCAATGCTGCTTGAAACCTCCTCTTTCTCAAAAAGTCTGTTTCAAGTATGTGTGTGCCAAGCAAGCCAGCATATCTTAAGCAAAAGAATATTTTTAATCACGAGTTTCACAGACTTCAAATCCAAAATGAACAACTGTGATCACCAAATTTGATCTTCTGAATTACAGACCAGAGATGTCCTTATGTGCTTCATGCATTAAGCCCACAACCGGTTCTATATGAATAGGCAAAGTGTCTTTCCAGAACCTACGACTAGCAGTGAAGGGCACCATCCCTTGCCTTGATCACACCAAACCTTCCAGACTTATCTGCCCAGTATTGCTCCAGACTAAGTGGCAGTTTGTGGTAGGTCAGTAATTTTGTAATATAAATATTGCAAAATACCTTATGTCTCTATGGAATGAATAGTGTCATTTAAATATAGATCTACTAAAGAGCCAGGGTATGCAACAGGTCAGATCTAAATTATGTATCATGACCCCCCCAGACACAAAATGAACTACAGGAGATTAGCTTGCAGTGTCAGTTACAGCACTGAATATGTCCGACTGCAGAGAAGTAATTCCATACCAGGCACCATTCATGATAGAAAAAGTACAATTTTCATACACATTATGAAGTTATTTTAAACAGGTTGCCTTGCTAGGAACTAGCAGAGAGAAGCACAAGAAGCAAGACTGATTTTAGAGAGATGAATAATAGAATCACAGAATGGCTTGGATTGGAAGGGATCTTGAAGATCATCTAATTCCAACCGCCCTGCCATGGGCAGGGACACCTCCCACTAGACCAGGTTCCTCAAAGCCCCATCCAACCTGGTCTTGAATGCTTCCAGGGATGGGGCATCTACAACCTCCCTGGGCAACCTGCGCCAGTGTTTCAGCACCCTGAGAATGAAAAACTTCTTCCTTATACCTACTCTAAATCTCCCCTCTTCCAGTTTGAACCCATTACCCCTTGTGCCATAACCCATTACCACTACAAGCACTTGTAAAAAGTCCCTCCCCAGCTTTCTTGTAGGCCTCCTTCAGATACCGGAAGGCCAAAATGAGATCTCCCTGGAGCCTTCTCTTCTCCAGGCTGAACAAATGGAAAGAATGAAACGAATGGAAGATGCCGGGCATTTTGCAATTTGGGCTGCTAGGCTAGATGTTTGTCAGGCCCTTCAAACATCCTTTGCTTTTTTCCAAATTAATGCTCTGATTTTTTGCCCACCCAATTTTTCTTTGAAAAGCTAAAGTGAGACACCTTGCCCTTAGGTGAAGAACATCTCTCTACTGCGTCCCATCCTATAATTCACAGAGAGCATCATGGAAACTCTTCTTTGTCTGTCTTCTTCCAACTCCCAAGTAGTTCACATCAACAGAAATAGCAAGCATCAGGCAGGAAACTATGATAGGAAACCAGAAGAAAACCAAGAAAACCACTAAACAGATGATTCAGGTGAAAATATAAAGAAATATAAAATATAAAGAAAAAAAGTCTGTTTATTTCCTAGAGTTCATACCTATCAGGAGCCATGAACTAAGAAAATAGAGATACTAACAGCTAGCTGTTTTTTAAAATGTTAAAATCAGCCAGGCATTTGGAGTAACAACTGCCTAAATTAAGTATTTTCCTTTAAAATTATTTTGAAAACACCTTGAGTTTCTTCTGGGTACAACGTAAGTCTTGAGGGAATATCAGGAAACAAAAAAGGAAGAAACAGCACAAAAATACGCAACCAAACAATACATATCTTAAAGTAGTTAGAAAAGGTTTGGGTTTTTTTCAGTTGAGGATAGTTGCCAAGGCAAGGAAATCAAATCTGATATATGTAAGTCTAGATGCTAGTAAAAAAAAAATAGCATGTGCTGTGGGAGGTAGGAGCAGATTATAAAAGGTGATGCTTTTGTAAGGGATACAAAGCACCCATTTGGGAATTGCAACCTCCATACCCATGTTAAACATCTCAAGCTGTCTTGTTTCTCCATTGCCAGTACCTTCCCCCTCAGATCCTCCCCTCATTCTACATTTTTGAATGACTGATCTGTTTTTCCCATAGACCATTTATGCCAAGTGCCACTTTGTTTACTTAAACTTGTGCTCTAGTTAGGAGGTACCAGTTTGCATAATGACTTGTTTTTACAGTGACCACAAATGCCAGAAACTACCACATACTTCTTATTTTGGGCTTCTTCAGATTGTCTCTTTGGACACATAAATAGTATTCACTCAGAGAAAATGAATTCCTGGATTTAAAAAAAACAAACCACACATACACACAAAAAAATCCCTCCCCAAAACCAAACCAAATCAAAAAACTCTTGACATTTTAGTGAAAACTCAAAACTTTGTCCTTTCTAGTTAGGTTACATTAGTGTTCTAGGGTCCTTGTGAGCCTACACAGCGATTTTGAGGGGAAAAAACCCCAATAATTTAATAATGATTAATGGCTTGAGAGTCTAATAGACTGCAAATTCATTTCATAGCTAAGATGCAAAGATGCAATGGTTCGGTTTTGTCTTGAGTATTTCCATCCAGGTTTCAATGGCTGTTCTGCCAGTGGTCCCAAGGACCCTTGCTGTACCCTCCAGCTGCCCTGCATAACACTCACCAAAAATACTTACTCAGACTCATGTGATAACTCTTGCAGAGTTCTCATTTTATCATGACTGTGCTCAAATTCATGCACAAACAAGGCTGACCTACCACACAGTGTTGTCTTGTTGCTTCATGGCTGCAGACTAATTGCATCACCAGTCTCTTGCCTCTTGCCACCAGCTTGAGTCTGCAATTATTGTTTGGGAGCACACGGTCCTGTTCATAAGCAGGAAATTTTTTTTTTTTCAGATTCACCCAGCAGAACTAACTCAAAGGATGGAGAACAGGGAAATTTAATGTTAAAACATTGATACCAGGCTGACAAGTGCAACAATATAAAGATGTAACAGAAAATTGACTGTTTCAGACTGTGAGTCTGGCTCACAAGTCATTTCACAAGCTCAGACTTCGCTGTTTCCCAGTTCCATTGAGATTGCACCCATTCCCCATAAGATTTACAACAATTCCTACTCTCACAGATCTCTTTGGCATGTGACTGTGCAGTACAAAAGTGAGTTAGTACAGAGAAGGAGTAACTCAGTGCTATGACTTCTCAGTGTCACTAATAGAGAGTAGACCCCTTAATTTTTAGGATCAAGAAGGATCAGAATATATTCACTAGGGTGAATCAAACTTTTACAACTACCAAACAAGTTTATCAAAATGTATTTACAAAGACCCACAAAAGATAAATAAGGAGCAATTAAAAAATAAAGCAGTATTTCTGAATACTGTAACTGGACACTTGCAGCCAGAGAGGATTCTGACCAGCTTTTCTAGGGGTTCAAACACCATGGCAATTACAGCCCAAGCATATTTAATGACTGTTAAATTTACTGGCAACATCTGATAAAGGCTAGCCTAGCTGAGTGGTTGAATGGCCACCCCTGGATGTGTTTAAAAGCTGTGGAGATTGTGGTGCTGATGTTTAGCAGCAGACTTGGTAGAGCAGGGTTATGGTTGGACTGGATGATCTTAAAGGTCTTTTCCAACCTAAATGATTCTATGGCTCTAAATATGTCTTTGCCCTCATAATACATTGTTTCTTCCATTTTCTATGGACTATAATAACAAAACTTTATTTTTCTCTCTAAACAAGTGTTTTCTAGCCCACTGTACTAGAGAGGCAGAGAAGGCCACTAGGAATCAACATAGATAAGGATTTCCTTAAGGATTTCCTGCCCAGGGGGTTTTGTAAGATGGAAATTAATGATCAGTTCAACATGCTTCTGAGTACGGTGAAATCTTCAGTCACATTTAGCCTAAGGAAGCCTAACTTGGGCTTCATTTGTGCTTAGTCACATCTGTTTGCCCATATGCTTCTGTGGGGACCCCCAAAAATAAACTCAGTCACCAATTAAGTCTGCTTTAGCACAAAATCATTGCGAGCTCAACAACAAAAGTCAGCTACAAAAAGTCAGTGCAGTTTAATGCCAAGCTGAATACAGATTTCCATCAAACCCCACTGGAGAAATTGACCATTGTTAAGTTCAAGTAGTGGAAGGTTTGCTTGTAACAAAAACATTTTAAAATGTAAATTATTTTGCTTTGTTTCATACTTTAGGCTTATTTTGCTGTTCTTGTTGCAAGATGTGTTGTTTCTATGCATCCCAGTGTTCCTATGATGTTCCATCACCATAAAATCTGTATATTAGAATCATAGAATCAT
>VZZY01023036.1:0-57393 GCA_013400335.1 Eurystomus gularis
GAAACTGATACTGAACAAGGAAGAGTGAGAAACATTGATGGCACTGACTCTGAGAAATTAGAATCACAAACAGAGGTTATCAGCATGGGATTATGATTGGGTAAATGCAAAACACAAATATTCTGTAGGGTAAGATATATTCTAAGTTTATTATGGACTGGAATAAGGAAAGGAAAGGAAGCCAACTTCCTTTGAATCTGGTCTTCATTATGAAGCCAACTTTTCAAGAAGGGACGCAATAAGCACAGAACCAAAATATCTAGTAAAAAAGGGGAAAAAAAGCAACCAACCAAAAGAAAGAAAAACACTCCTTTGGATATTTTCGGTGCCTCATGAGGTAAAGCAAGCAAGCAAGCAAAAACCAATAAGAAACCATTAAAAGAGAGCTAAACCATTAAATTATTCAACTCTACCATCCTTGTCTTCAACCATTTGTATGCCTCATTTTTCCCTCACTCGTGAAATACCCCATGCCTTTATCAGTTGCTATGAAAACCATGGGAAGATAGATGGATATTACCTGGCAAACCCCTCTTATACTACATCAGAACTGCTTAGATGTTGAGCAGATGTTGATCACTTATCTGGACCAAGATCTGAAAGAAATGAGGGTGTGTAGTCAGCAGGAAGTCTTCCGTTCTTTTCAATGTCTATCAATAAGCCCTAAATTTCACATGTTACAGAACAAGAATAGAGAGACATAGGTAACCATAAATGTTTGCAGACCTGAAGTTCATCCTACAGTTCATACAGAGAAACTTTTTAAGGGTGTTTCATCCACACTGATTTCTTTTGCAAGCTGCAGTATGAAAGACATCTAAACCTCCCCTTCCTTTTTCCAGAGAACAAACACATTACACTGAGATGCTAATACATCTTTCGTCATTTGACATTATTTCAGGTGATTTCTCTGCTATTCAATCATATGAGATAGCCAGAAAGATAAATGCCTTTGGGCATAGCAAAGAACAATGCAGCAGTATTTTAATCTGTGTCCTGGGTTTCACTCTTTTTGTTTTATTTTATTTTTAATTCTCTCCTTTAAAGTTTACTTGACAACTGCATTTATTTCATGTTGCGGTTGTTACAGGTTAACAATATTGTTTTATCAGGAAACATTTATCTTCAGGAAGAAAGTTATCCTAATACAGGAGATATCTTATCCAAGGACAAATAGAAAGGGGAACATTTCCAGAGGGTAATGTTAATGTCCCCAGTGCTATAAAAATAAATGAAATCTGATTAACACCACTAGGAAGAAGTAAGTCATAGCTTGTATATAAAATACAGTTGCCTTGATTGGGAGTATTATTTTTTGGCAGTTTAAGGCAGTACATTAAAAGATGTGATGGCATTAAAACTATGAAAAATATCTTAGTCCTTTGGTATTATAAATAGAGCTTGAAATCTGGGAACCTAGAGAGCTTTTAAAGCCAGCTTTTCTGCAATGAGAAGGAAGTCACATACTGCACATCCCCATGTCCTCAGCTTTCTGGAAATGGTATGGAAAATGACACTTGCACTGTGGGAAAAGTTAGGCTGTGTGGCAAAGGGGACTTTGGACACCTCTTGTTCCTGAACATTGATTCATCAGAGGGCTCCCTCCAAATGCCAGTATACTTTACAGAAGTCTCTGATATGCTCCAGGATGTGTTTTTAAAATGACCTTACCTTATACAACTTCTGAGTGGAGCACAAAGAAGTGAGCAAATTTGCATGTACCCTTCCTCCACCTCATCTCTGTAGAGGGTGGAATGCCCAAAGGTAGATGCTTAGACCTGCCAGCACATTGTTAAATCAGGATGATCTTCTTTCTAACCAGAGACAAACATCTAAGATGTGAAGCCAGCCAAGGACAGTAGGTTTGTCAAGAGAGGTGCTACCTTGGCAGCAGAGCCCAAATGCTGTTATCATCTTGCTGATCGGAGAATGATTGGACAAAGGCAGGTGAAAGTCACAGAAAAGACAGTACTGATGTTACTTCAGCAGCCATTTTTCAAACACTTCAGATAAAGAGGGTAGCATGAGGAGCCTGGTGAGGCAGTGCGTGGTGAGCAGATGCATTTTCTGTCTGAGCACAGGATGACCTTCCCCATGAGTCTTAGGGCTGTGACAAGTAACAGCAAAAGACTTTTTTGTACAGCTTCTGCACCATTTATTCTCTCTTGTATTCTAGTAAATGCACACACAGTTGCTCATGCTTTGCATGCAAATTCAGAAAAAGTTGTGCTATAGGATATGTGCTCAAGAAGCATTGAGGAATCCTCTGAAGACACCTAAGGAATATGAGGAGGAAATACTGAGAACAAAGAGAAAGAGCATTACTACATGGCGTCCAGCTCTCCCAAGGAGTACTTGTAAGGAAGACTGTATCCCATGAGTGTGCCTGCAGGCTTTAGCTTGGACTTTACAGAAGTAATGACCACAGGACAACAAACAATTGGATCTGCTGGTGAGTCTTTCACAATTTCATCCACCAGGAAAAAAATTCAGAAAGGGAAATATATATATTGAAAAGACTAAATGATAACCATCACCAAGTTGGAATGCAAACAGCAGTTCTTCAGGGTTCTGAGATCATCTCTTTCTTCTTTTCTTCCCTTGCTCTTCTGTTTTATAACAAATTCTGAGTTATATGAAAACTAAGTCATTGTTAAGGATTCTGGGCATCAGCAACTTCCAGGCATATATGAAAGAAATTTCATCAGACACAAAAATGAAATCCTGATGTCAGCTCTAGATGTTTTCAGATTCAGATAAAGGAAGATGACTCTTGCTTGAAATAAACTGGGAGCTAGTCCACTTCTGAGCTGGCAGCACAAATACAAACTTGTCATTGTATTGCATTTTGCTGGTAGTTGATAATCATTAGCATGAAACCTAGGTAGAATCAAACAAGAATGGATGCCACATTCCTGTTTGCATCCTGTTGCATCAATTTGAGGACACAATATTTTTTAAAGAACCTGAGAGGGACCTCACAGTTTCCTGTTAATGAGATTTGCGTTGTGATGGGTTTGCATTGCGTAGGTGATGTAAACACAAAAAATCCTCTTCGTTCCCCCCTCCTGCCACAAATAAATTAATGGGCCAGATTCAGCTCTGTTTTTCAATTTCCATGAACATTCCTGTAGTTCCTGTGGTAGAATGAAATACAGAGTTATCAGGTTCTAAAGATTTTCCATTAGCTGTTATCATAATGCCAAAACAGTAATGTAAAGAGAAGATGGGCATGGCTGCAGGGATATAGTCAAGGAAAGCTGATCTGCAGCTGACTGCAAGCAGTCAATCTGCTTTGGATCTAGGTTGTAGGTGTTAAGAAGAAGAAGCTTTCTTAAATAATTACTTTACCTATGAGGTCAACAGAAAGAAGTAGGGGGTTTTGAAAGCCTTCAGAGGCAGGTCTCTTACAGATTTCAGGTACCTAACTTAGATAAATGAGATCCCACTCTGGAGAGCTGCAGAGGTTTGTAACTCTCCACATTACATATATGAACACTGTAGTAGGTGCCAAAACAGTTAACATACACAAATTATATAATGAGGCAGACTACGTCCCACACTGCATGAGTGTCTGCAGAACAGAAATGGAGTCCCATATTTTTAAACCAGAACTACAGCTGCAGGAGATTCTGTTTTTCTGCCAATGTGCTTAAGTTGTCTGAAATTCATGACATCATTTGAACTGGAAAAGATGGATTTTCAGTGGGAAATGTCACTTAATGGAAACCAAATTTTCCATGAAAATATATGTCCTATCTTGGAAAAGGATGGAATTTAAAATAAAGATTTTCCTTCTCCAGTAGCTTGGTGTAAAAGAAACATTTGCAGTCAATGAAAATTAAGGTTCAAGTCCCTGTTTTATGTATCCAGACCAGAACACAGATATTTTGGGTGTTCTATCCAGTAGGTCATTAGTTTTTTCAAAACAACTGCCATGAACTTCTAGTAAAAATTCTGCATATCTGGAAATTTATTTTTTTTTGTTCAGCTCAAAAGAAAAATTAATCCATGGTTATTATTCTGTTGACACAAACTATCTGAGTCAATCTGAAAGCAAAGAAACCAAAAAAATTCAGGTCATCTTTCTGTTTCATCTATTTCCCTTCCCCTGTATTTCTATATTTTAATTATACTGATAAAGTGATGCAACACTCCCTTCATGAACACAACTTCAGTGGAAATAAAATCTTTATATCAAAGATTTTATAAGATAGACAGGAATGCTATCAACTGTTATATAGAAATGGGAATACCTATAACAATTAAAGGTACCATTATTCACATGACAGCCCTTTAAGGAATGACAGCCTAACTGATGTTAATTGAGAAACAGCTATTCCCCTGTGAAACAAGAAAAAACCCACTCTCTCTCTATGTGAGATATGTTGTTTCATCTTTATTTCTTGCATTCATAGGCACTTAAGCATTACATCTTGAGGCTGCAGAACTCAGCTGAACTAAACTTACAAGACTGCGTGGTCAACATTCAAATCCTTGTCTCCAGCTGGATTTTCACAGAGCTGTGAGCCAGTGGCAGACATGGCATTAATCTTAACAGGTGGGGTCTGCCATTGCAAGTCTGCAGTTGGACTAATTGGAAGCATAAGCCACACGGAGGAGACTCCCACTGCTGGAAAAAGGCTATTGTCTCCCCAGTAGATCCACACTTGCATTCAGCTGCAGTGAGGAGGAGGGAAAAGAATGGAGCCAAGAAGAAATGTTGAAAAGACAAGCTATATGCTGAGATGTTGGAACAGTTTGAGGTGAGAAGACTGGCTCTTGTTTCACATCCAACTGTTTCCAGAAACAGGAGAGATCCAGGGCCATGTCGTTTCCCACCACTGAATTCATTTACATCATTATGAATTAAAATCTTCATATTTACATTATTTATAATTTCCAAGTTGGCAAAGCCTGTAAGCTTTTGCTATTAAGCTTGTCCATACTTCAACATTTACATTTGCATCTCTTTTTCTGGTACATTATTCATTAGCTTATTTATCTATCTTTTTAATTTTTATGCCCCTCTGCTTAATTATCTTCTTAGAGAGATTATCAATGCTTTCCATTTTCTTTGATGTCAATTTGAAAAGGGACAATGAATTTACAGACAACTATCATTTCAGCCATTTTGATGACACGCTTTGCCCTTTGACCAGCTTGGCAACCATCTGACCCTCCCTCCCAACCTTTGCATAATTACCTATCCAATTTCCTTATCACCGTTCTCCCTTTCAGTTCCTAAAAGCAATAGAGCTGTGGTCACTGCCAAAGTCATGGTGACCTTGTTAGGACTCCTTCTATAACCCTAATAAGATAACCAATTAATGACTTATTCTTTTATCACAATGTCAGGTAATTTCTAAGACTCCTGTTATGACTTCTTTTTTTCTTTGACTGTTAATTAACTTGACCAACTTTTCCACCTTTCTATTCACCTATTATTTAAAACATAATAAAATATATCTGAATAGATTTGTTCCTACATTTCCTCCAAGTATTCAGAGAGTCCAATTACTTTCCAAACTCAGTTTCTTGTTCTAATACGTACTCCTTAAACAAACATGTATTCTAAGAAAACTGTGGAAACAAAGTCTGTGCAGTTCTTCCACGAATCTTTCCCAAGAATAAATGTCAAGTCTTTTTCCTGGTGCTATTTGTGACGGTATTCCTGAGGTCTTTTTCCTGATGGAAAAAGTGTAAACTTCAGCTTTCAAGATAAGGTTGGAGTTTTTTCTACCTGCCTTCCCTGATGATTTCCTAAGCCTTTAAAAAACTCCAGGAGAAACAGTTGGACCACTCCTGGAGACCGTTACAGAAAATTATAACTGGCAAAAAAAAAATAATTTCACTTACAGATTTGCTCATTTGACATCCACAATCTCCTTCTCTGCTTCTAGAACTTGCAGAAACCATTAAGTATGTTCCATACCTCTCAGATAAAGTTGCCTCCATATAGAACTTGCCCTAATTCACATTTATCAAAGTTCAAGACAAAATGAAGGTAGGAATTAAATAATTTTCTAAAAAATGGGTCTATCAAGTCCGTATAAATGTGATAGAGTGCATTAAGGAGAGCTTCATGCCAAGACAGTCCAAGCTGTTGCTGTATAGGATCAGTTCAGGTATCTATAGCCACAGCCACATTTGTGCTGTTTTTAGCTTGAGTTAATAAGCTTTACACACATATGCAACTGACTCAATTAAAGTCAGCTCAGCTGTCCCTGGCCTGTATCTCCTCTCAGGTCTGATTCCAGGGGTAACTTGTGAGGAGCCAGCTCAGGTGTATGCAGCCACAGGATACGCATGCCTCAGGAGAAGTTGAATCAAGCTGAGAGTACAGGATCCAGCATGTTGTTCGGGGATATCAGGCAAGCTGGCTTTCAGAGAAAAGACAGCCATGGAAAGGAATATCTTCCAGAGGATGTCAGGTGAGACAGGCATTCTGTAGTGCTTTCATCTCAGTCCCAGACAAGCCATTGCAATGAAAAATTGAAGTGAAACCTTTTGATAGATATATAAATTTTGAGGTCAAAAAGTACTATTCTGACTATCTACTCTGATCTATGTATGAATAGCAGTACTTGTGGGTTCTTAGGACTCCCCTGTTAGACTATTTGCCGTCTAAGAATATTTGCCTTGAAAGAGGCACAATCTCATCCACAAAATTTCTCTGCAGCAAGTACTCTTAAGTTTGCCATGAATCCCTCTGTAACTGCACATAAACAACACCGAGAGATGTTAAATGTATGATCAATAGGCAAGGCTGTAACTGAACAGCATTCATCTCTCCTTCAAAACTGACATATTCGTGGAAGGAATCAGTGCCAAAACACATACAAGCAAAGCAATAGCCTGGAAATACTTTAAACATATTCTTTGAATTCTCAGAAGTATCATTTTAAACTTAAAGTAAACATTGGCATGCAAACCTAACAGTCTGCGTAATCCAGTCTTGAAGTGTAACTTTATTTGTTATGGGGATTTGCTCAAGGAAAGGAGGAGGGAGGGTGAGGTGGAAAAATAAAATAAAAACACCCCTCCTTCCAAAAAACCCTCCTCTTCCCCTACTACAAAGAGGAACCAGTTGTTTCTGAAATGCTGCAGACATTTAACAAGGTCATGGAAGTGACTGTCTCAAGCTGCTTTAGCAATTTGGGAGGAAGGAGGGGTTGAATAGTTATCCACTTGGATGTTCATTTGTCACACTGGGATGAGTAGTCTTTGTCGCTGTTTTAATAGGAGACAGAGGATAGGATGCACCAGCCAGATTTCCATCCTCACAAGTACAGGTGCTGGGAGCTGGGGGTTTGCTCTTATATGAGGAAGGAAGTGCCATAACCCTCCTTCAAGAGTCTCTTCTGCCAGGCTACAGACCACAGGCCGTTTCTGAAAGTGTCGGCTTCTGGCAATCTCCAAATACAGTCTTCAGTTAATAGGGAGACAAAACCCTCTGAGGATTCTAGCCAGGATGTGCTATTAAATGGGAGATGTCAGCACCTGCTCCATCTGTGAGAGAACTGAAGAGAATTGTAATGATATTTGATCCAGAGACAGCTGGCAAAACAGGTCTTCCTTGCTGAGGATCAGTTTTATGCACTATGGAAGCAGCAGAATCTCTGATTTGTCCCATCTAAATACTAGCCAATAACCTTAATTTACTAATAAAGTAGATGAGTCTTCTTGGCTTTATCAGACCAGGCTGAATGGGACCTTGAGCAACCCGGTCTGGTGGGAGGTGTCCCTGCCCATTGCAGGGGGGGTTGGAAGTAGGTGATCTTTAAGGTTCTTTCCAAGCCATGCCACTCTATGATTCTATGATCGAGTCTCCATCTCAGCAGTTATCTGCCTTTCAGAGCTCAATATTCCCTTACAAGATTTTCCTTTGTATAATCTTCATTACAAAACTAAAACTATCTAATTTAATATCATGCTTATTGTTATACTGTGATACACCATTTATAGCTATCACCTGAACAACAGAGGTTGACACTGTCAGTCTAGTCATTTTAAAGGAAAAATGAGCTTCATGTCCCCTAACTTTATATATTCAAAATCGGGATGTCCAGTTGAAGCTTATTATCTAGATTTCCTCTCTGGACAGAGAATTAGAAACAATCTACAAACGGATTCATTCTGTCCTGAGGTATTTTAGTATGATGAGTAACATAAAACACCCCCAGGAAGTATCCAGCTCTCCTCAGTGGAAGAAAGAGGGGTCCTCACAGACCAGCTTAAATTAGTATCTTGACTTCTAGTTGACCAATGGTGAGGTGGTGAACCTGACCCATACTGGTTCATTTTATGCACAAGGTCATGTTGGAACAGGGAATATGTTTGTCATTTACCAGTGGGAAAAGAACCAGAACTAACAGCATGTATGACAGATTACATAGACAGTCTATGATAGATTTCTGCTTTGATATACTGCTTCATATAGAAAACTGAGGGTAATTTGTCTCCACTTAATATTAAATAATTAAATATTCATTGGAACAAAGAGACAACCTGGTTAAGTAGATAATGCTTTTGTATAGATCATAGAGAAGATCATATTTTAAGTCTCTGCCTTAATGACTGTTTAATTATTTACAGAAAGTGGATGCACCTCAATAGGATGCTCTGAGAGACACCTACCTCCATATTGTCACTGTCATAGGAACTCAGCCAGCTCCCTGTTTGCAGCTCTTATCTGGACTGTGAAAACATGAGGCTTAGTTCTTGACCTACCAGGAGAAGGACTTGAAGTTGGATTATTTCTAGTCTTGGTGAGTCCCAGAAGATGTTGTACATGTCAAAATGGGCATCTACAACTTGCCAAAACAATTGCCCCAATGTGTGTGTGTGTGGGGGAATCAAAGTCAGAAATGAGAGCTACATTCAACGTTTTCACATCTTGGGAGCTCCTGTTTTCCACTGAAAGAGACAGCAAAATTGTTTTAACCTGGGATTCTCAGCACTACTTTCAAACAGCAACACATTTTCATAGTGTGAATGCAGCCTCACAAATTACTGATTGACCAGACACGTCTGCTAGGATTAAAAAGAAAATTACTGATACTGCTATTTAAAGTAAAGCAGAGAAAAAGGATTTAAAATCCCAACACTTTTCCTCTTCTCTACTCTCTTTCAAAAAAAAAAGAAAAAGAAAAAGGAGTAGAAAACAAAACTCAACATAACTAAAAGCCAACTCACCTCAGGAAAATAATTTGGCATCAGCCTTTATCGACAGCTGCACTTCACTTCAGCACCTGTGTGTATCATTTCAAGTGATGAATGATGTGGAGGCTGCTTTGTATTAATGAAACACATTCTGGCAAAGCATGTATTTATATTTACAGGATGAGTTTGAGTTGAACCTGTCTTATGAGACTCAGAACTTGGTGGTAAAGGTGGGTTGTATTGGCTGTGTCTATATTATTAAACTTAGGAGTGCCTCCTAAGTATAGGAGTATACTCATAAGTATATATGTTGGACATGTCCCAACTTGATGTTAAGGTAAGACCATCTCCGCCTTGTTCCAAAGTCCTGGTGTTCATTTAAAGTTAATACAATTTCACTGGACAGAAGCAATGCTGCTCACCAGCTGCTCTGTGATTGTGGTGATCATTTCGCTAAAATCCCATGGCGTCTCATTTTACACTTAAACTGTAGAAGCCCACAAGAAGAAAACCAAGATTTAGCTGTAGGAACCCACAAAGAAATTAGATTCCTTTGTGCAAGGGGAGGTAGAAATATAATGCGTATGACTGAACTTAATGCAGAAAGAACTGAAATTTTGTAATTTGTGTGAGACAGCAGGTTAGCCTAAATACTCAGGCAACCTTAAAGTATTAAACACAACAATTTTAATAAACTCTCAAACATTGTCTATGCAAAACATGGAAAAGAGACATGGCAAATAATATCTTCACACAGTGACAAACTTCTGCAGAAATCTAAACTACTCATGATGTTTGATACAAATTTAGAAATAATTTCATCCAGGATAAAGGTGGGGAATGGAAAGAGAACTAAAAGAAAAAGTAGCCAAAGTAAATGATATCATTATTGTATTGCAAAATGCCTATTGCACAAAGAGATTAACTTGCGTCAGGGAAGAATCTTAAAACAAGGATAAATAATAAACAAGCCAAACATTTGTTCACTAGAACCAGAAAATAGTTTCACTCACAAAAAAGAGAAGAAATTGTTTTGGATTAATCCAGGCTGGAAATGTTTTTTTCTGCACATTTTTGTTTTTCTGATTAAATTGAGAAGCTCTTCTTATTTGTACTGCTTTATGATATTTATTTCTAGAAGCTAACTTCAAATCCCATTGAGAGCTGCAAAAGACTATCAGGTGACGTTAGTGAGTATTCATTTGAAGCCCGTGAGAGTATATTTTTTTTCCCAGCTTTTCTTTTTTCCTATTTTTTTTTCTTTTACTTTAAAACCCTTATGAAACTTCTGTGAAAGAATGGTATTGTCAAAATCAGGGAATGTTCTTCATCTTTTTCTTCTTTCTCTTTATTAACATTGCATTTTGGAGAGATTGTATATGTTAATTGTTCAAAGTACCTTACAAGAAGACAAAACAAGCCCAAGCTTTCTTCTCTCAGTGGTACTTACTTTTGAATATATTTAACATAAGATTATCATAATGCTAGAATTTCAGATTCTTGGCTAGTGAAAATTGCAGCAATCTAAACATCAGTTTATACCTCTTATTAGTCTGCCCTACCATTTCTTCCGAGTCAGGCAGTCACAGCGCACAGAACAGGCTGTAACAGAATGGAGTAATGTTTACTTCATCTAATGTGCACTGATTCCAGGATACAGGAATACATTTGCTATGCACCAGTTTATTACATGGGCTGTTTGCCTAGGTAGCAATGTTTAGATAATTTACCATTTATAGTGGAAAAATGTGATAATTGATTAGCAGGTATTTACTTTGATTCTTCTATCTGTTGCTGAGGTTTGAGGTTGTAAAATATTTATCGGTACCTCTATCAGCAGTACCTCCAATAGCTACTGTGTTTTTCTCAATTCCTGATTACTGCTAAAAATATATTAGTTATCAAGTGCTAATTAAGAAATTCTTAAAATCTAAAGTCCAGAGGGCAATGTGGTCTTTGATTAAGCTGACTCAACCACACCTCGACCTCCACTTATCCTCCAATTTACTCAGCTGAGTCATACAACTCAGCTTGTCTATATCAGAGTGTTCCAATGTGCTCCTTGGGATTTGAAATTTGAAAAATTCTGGCAAAACAGTTCTAACCTCAACCATATAGTGCAATCCTACCTGTGGTAAAATAACTGATATATCAGAATCAGAGTAGCCACAAAGAAGAGTAAAACAATTTGACCTAGTAGAGCTACTTTCACAGTTCATACCTCATGAATGTAAGGACACTTTTTTCTATAATTAGAATTGTTTCTCCATCTTTATATTCCTCAAGCATGCATACGCCCACACACACAGGCACATACACATACACATGCACATGCACAGGTATTTTAACTTGAAATGATGAAGATTGATGAATTTTTTTTTTTTTTAAATAGCGATGAAACAGCTTTTTCTGAACTGGAAACAAACCCTCTGGAAAAATGTATTTTCTGCTCATCAAAATTTGATTTTTACACTTTATGTTATACTACATAATTACAGTACACACAATGAGAAGAAATTGATAAAGAAAAATATTATAAAAAAAACCAAAAAAATTTATTCAGGAATGGTTAAATTCAGATGTTTGTATTGTCAGCAAAACTTTTATTTAAAAAATCAGTTTCTGGTGAACTCAACTCTATATGAATAAATTTTCAGTCCAAAGAACTACTTAAGGTGAAGTTACTGTTATCAAATGCAGTTGTATCCATTGACCTAAAATTTCTCTACCTGAATAACATAGTTTAATAATATTTTTTTGTCATTGTGCTTTAAGCTTATATTTGAGAATTAAAATAGAATATATTCTCAGTGATTATAGCAACTACTGTTTTTACAAATGGTCTTTCATTTTGTCCATTCTTCAAGGTAATTCCATGTGTTACCCAAATAATTCCCTTAGGAGAATGAGATGCATTTGTCTAATTACTACAGGTGTGATATTCCCAAATGAAATAATTGCTTTAAAATGGGCTTGATGCATGCCACTGGTGTCAAGGGGATTATCTATTTGCCTAGATCTAATTATGCTGAAGGGAATCTCAAATGCAATTAGCTGCTTCTCCCTCTTTCATACAGCAAGAGAAAATTGGCTGCTTAGTTAATAATGAAAGCTTCTTGATTTTACCAATGGAAATTAAGAGTGTGTGTTGATAGTTTAAATAATGACAGTATTTGAAGTTTGGTTGAAGTTAACTTCCTTGCAGAATGCTGCACTTGTTTTTAGTAAAAATGTACACACAATATTTAGATGGGAGATCATCTTGGAATCATGGAATTATTCTAGTTAGAAGAGACCTTCAAGATCATCAAGTCCAACCATTAACACAACACTACCATGTCACCACTAAGCCACATTGCTCAGCATGACGCCTACATGGCTTTTAAATACCTCCAGGGATGGTGTCTCCAACACTTCCCTGAGCAGCCTGTTCTGAAGAAATTGTTCCCAATGTCCAACCTAAACCTCCCCTGGTGCAACTTGAGGCCATTTCCTCTTGTCCTGTCGCTTGCTATGTGGGAGAACAGATCGACCCCCACCTCACTACAAACTCCTTACAGATAGTTGTAGAGAGTGATAAGGTTTTCCTTGAACTTTCTTTTCTCCATGCTAAACAATCCCAATCTTGCTTAACCATGAACAGTTTAGTCCAAGCTACTCATTAGGGATAGGCTTCTGGAGTCAAGGAAGACAGGCAGGGATGCATGATGTCAGTGGCTTCTATGCTTAGTTTACAGAACATACATGAAATGCTACTCAAGTTACCTACAAATTAAATAGGTTTGAGAACAATTTGGACATATTATTTTCATATATTTGAACTTAAATTGCAGCTAACTAGGCTAGTTCCGCACTGTCGAACCTGAAGGACCACTGTGTTGCCAAACGCTTCAGTATCTAAGCACTTTCTGGCCACCAAACAGCATGTCAGCAGAATTGTGATTTACCTGTATATTGTGTTATTATGTATATTTTACCTACAAGGAGGATATAGGAATGAAAGAGTTTCATTATTCCAAATACAGGCTGCACATTAATCCTAGTTTTTCTCCTCTGAAGTGCCTAAGTCTGCATAGTAAGGAACTCATGTAGACACAGCATGCAACATGGGAGGCATACTTTTAAACTTACACTAAAGTTTACAACCTTGGAATTTGACCAGCTTCTCAAAAGAGCTTTTAACATGTCCAGGGTTTACCAACTTCATATCATATTTTTTCTCTGACTTAAGTTGTGTCTTTCTCACTGCTGCCAGGAATTGGGAATTAATTATTTTTACATACCATTATCTAACACAATTACTACATCTTCTAACGAGACCAATTCTATGTAAAAACAATAGAAGAATCAGATGCAAAAAGCCATCTTGATACATATATCTGATACATATCATGTGCATACTTCTGTTACAATTTTTCCCTTCTGCTTCCTCTGCTTCATCCTCACTCCAATCCCTTCTGTATAAATTTTCAATTTGTTTTACCCTGCATTTCCTTAGGAATCTTTCTCTGTGTCTCCTTATTTATTCCTTTCTTAATAGTCTACTTATGTTCTACTTCAAGGTGTATATGTATATACAGTTCACCAAATTTTGCAGAAGACAAAACAAGATTGTTTACTGTTTGTATGATACCCTTATTTTACTGCTTATTTTGAGGATGTTGTATAAAATATTAATTTATTAGTATTTTACTTTATAATCACATCTTCTGTCAAAACTGTTTTCTTATCTAAGAGGCTAGGCAAGCAATAGGTATGACTCAAAATGGTTAAACCAGACAATGTTCTTTGGGACTCTGTAGTTGGTTAAAGAAAACTTTTAAAAAATCCTCCATACCCTGGAGGTAGAATTTGTCAAGATGCTCACGTAATTGAAATTTTCTATGGCTGTTAAGAACCAAGAGAATAGTAGTTCTTTCCTCCAAATGAAATCTCACTGCCAGATTTGTATGACATTTCATGAGCCAAGCTTAATTTGTTATACATTGTTCCCAGAAGGTGAGATGAGATTACATGGAGCTATACATTAGTTAGAAGATTTATTCTACACTTACCCACTCAAAGTTCCTTTCTAGTTATTCAAACAGAATAGAGCGATCTTGATTAGTTAATCTCTCTACATCAGCGTTTTTTCCACAGAGCACTTCACAGAAATGTTTTAAAATTTCACCACAATTAAAAAAGCAATTAAAAAGGATTATCAAAATCAAAGTTGATCTTTAATTACTGCCTATATCTAGATCTTTATTCCATGATATACCAGATAAAATACTCTTAAAAATGCTTTGTTAATAGCTTTTTATTACTGAACATAAGAAATTTCAGTCTTTTGAGGCACATCCCTTTTTAGATCAACTTCATTTTCAGGTTGTCATCTAAAACTTTATTTCCATCAATCTTGCCTTGTTATAGCTGAGTAAGCCATTCCTTTATCTTCTGCCCACCGTAAGAGTTGGCCGCCTTGCAATGACTTGGGTAGCATGGTCAAAGTACAGTTGCAACTTCTCCAGTGAAAAAATTACTCTCTATCTCCATCTTAGTGAGCAAATCTCTTCTGGAATCTTTTCAGTCAGGTCCACTTATGTGAATACCAGCAATGAATTTCTGGTCACTTGGACTTCTACAAATATCAGGGCCATCACTGCTCTTTTTCCTCAGAAAAGGCGTAAGTGCGTGCTTAGAATTCTTTGCAGTTTTACAGTTCTTGCTGGAAAATAGCTGTTGTTGAGAAGCAGCAATTAGAACAATAGCAGAATAGCAGAAACTTCTCCCAGGATGATTTCAGCCTGACTATCTGCAGTATTTGGATGAACAGTAGAGAAGAAAATAATGCCAGTTCTCGTGACTGTTCTGTGTTTGAACATCACATTAAAGGTTGCATTAACAGTAAAAAAAAAATCTTCAGCTTTTCACTGCCCCTCTTCTGGTAGGATCAATGGTGCAGGATTCCTAAGGAATGTGCCTTTTATTCCACATTGCCTAATTCACTGAAAGCTGTTTTTATCCCTATGACATTAAAACAGTATTAGAGGACATTGGTAAAAACATCCAGTACCTACAGTACAGGTTTTGTCTTTGGGCCTGACAGTGGGATTGCATCATCACAGAAAAATTCACATACGTGTCCATTTTATAGTTAAAACACAAATGCCTGCCTCACTATGGGTGGTGTCAATATCTTATCCTTTGATGTATTTGGGGATAGGCTGTGCTAAGGAAACCTTCAAAAAGCTTTAAAAGAGACTCATGGCAACTGAGGCCCTGTTCTTTCTTTCTAAAATTCCTCAGTGGTCTGACCTTGTAAGTCCTCACAGAACGGAATGTTTTCATTGAAACAGACTATTCATGTAAACAAATGTATCGGGTCCTGTATTTCACTGTTCATATTTTGATCATAAGCAGTGACAGGGAAGACCAGCATCTAAAACGAAAGAGAACCTGGATTTTGCATTTTTAAAGCATTCTTGCTGAACTTGCAGATGAAGCACATGGAAAACAATTAACATATTTTGCTTATTGGGTTTTCCTTCATTGAGACTTTTTTTGAACAGAAGAGTAAATTGACAAGAAGGAAGGATTTTCTACCAGATTAGCCAGATCTCCCCAGTTAAGCAGAATTCCGGTGAAAATAGTCTGAATCTTAATATTTTAGCATGTTACTGATGACTGGCATCATTACAGGACTGGTGACACCTAGGAATAGGATAGAAAAGAGAAGAATAAAGCACGTTATCTTATCATTTTTACTTCAGTAGAGGCTAGAGGTCCCAACTAATATACAGGATATAATCCTGAGCACAGATAAGAGAAAATTATTTTGTCTTGGGCTATGCTAAACTTGGCTGTAAGGTCACCAAGTCTCTCACTCTGCCCAAGGAAAGATCCCCTTTACCTAATTCTTGACTCATATTTACCTAGGCCTTTTTTAAGACTACCACTGATGAGGATTCCCACTGCCGTTTTCCAGTACTTACTTAAGTTTATATGTAGGAAGTTTCTCCTCCCCAATATTTAGCCTAAGTCTTCCTTGCTAAAATTTAAGACCATTAGCTCTGAGCAGAGCAGACTTGAAGAATAAGTTATTTCCTTCCTTATTACTTTTTTTACTTTTAAAATGAAGATCATATTCTTTTCAGAATATGATTTTTGGAGTAAACTGTAAAAAGAATAGTTATTTCAATTTTTTTCTCAAAAGTTAGATTTTTCTTTTTCCTCCTTTTAATACATTGAAACATCCTCCTATTCTTGTTGACCCTTCGTAATTTCTAAAAAGTAGTTCCTCAGTTCTGGAGCTTGCTCCAACAATTCCAATAATAGCCTAACAATTTGAAATTTGCCGGGTCCAGGCAGTTTGAAAAGATCCATGTACTGTCTGACTGTTTTTCCTTACTTATTCTCAGCTGGTTTACGCTCGTTGTTAGTGGTATTAATTACATTAGCTGCTTCACTACCATTCATCATTTTAACTTAGAGGTGAAAAATACTCTGGTGTTCTCAGCATCTTTTTTTCTATTGTTTTCTTTCTTTACTGAATAGCAGAAAAACTTCCCTTTGACTGGTTCTTGTAGTTAGTGATCTTATAGAATGCTGCCTTCTACTTATTCTTTATATCCCTGCTAGCAGCACCTCAGTCTGAGACACACCTTTTCTAATTTAACTCTTACATAGTTTGTTCTTTCATTCCTGTGTATGGTTTGTCCTGTAATCCTGTTTCTTTGAGGAGATACAAACCTTTTCCCTAACCCCTCATTTTCCATTAGATCTTATCTCCCATTTCTTTCACTTTACTGGACTTTTTTGTTTCCGTACCCTGCCTCCTTCTTTCCTTCTGAAGCACTGTGACCTCTGATATGCCATGTGTACTCTTGTCCAGCTTGCTGCCAGGTGCTCTGTTCTCTACAAGTTCCATCTTCACCAATAATGACTGGCAAACATCATCACTTCAGCTGCTTTCTCAAAATTCCTTGGCAAAAATTGTCACTGATCCATTCCATGAGACACCTCGCCAATGTACTTCCTAGTCTATTTCTTACCCTAGAAAGTTTAATCTAGGTATGAAAAAAAATAGATAAAAGACAAGAGCATAAACAGATATGGAGACATGGAGCCACTTTTTTTCAGGAAAACAGATAAAAGATGAGCATTAAGAGATACAGAGACATGGAGCCACTTTTTCCAGGAGGCTAAGTGACAAAATAAGATCAGATTTCTTGCTGATGAATAACTAATCTATAATCTCACCTTGAAATCTTACTGTACTCAAAACTTTTTTTGCTCATTAAATGTATAATCATTTAAATCACTTATCACTTAAAACCAGACAATAACATCTTTCTTTTCTCATTGAATAATCATACTTTATTTTGAACAAATGTGGAAAAATCTTTGAGGAACAATTTTTTAATCAACAAGCTTCATGATATATTGATGAAGCTTTTATGTTGTACAACTATTTTCAATTACTCTGTATTACATGAGAAGTGAAGACAATCTATTGACTTCTAGCAAACTTAGGACCTTTGAATCCAAACCACATGATAACGGTAATACCTGAATTGATTCTGGACACCTAGGTAGGGTGAAATTCACCTCCACTTTTAGAGCTTCTGTATTTAGATTTGGGATTCGTTTGTTGTAAATTCAGCACCAAAAAGGCACCTGGGTTCAATTCAGTTGGTGCATAGTACTTTTTGAGAAGCCTCAACTGTCTCCACCAGGTGCACTGTTATTGCTCTAGGAAGATATTAGTCCACCATAGGTCCTGTATTATACCTGCCATCTACACAATGATGTATTGAACATGCAAGAGCATCTCAAATGACACTAGACAATTTTGTGTACAGAACTGGATCAAACCTTCTTATGTCTAAGCTAGTAGCTAGGCTCTTGGTATAGCAACAATACTAGCACATCCTTTCCCTTGCAGTATATTCATTAATATACATATCATCATATATTTGCATTTATAAATCTTAACAGTAGCTACATATCTTGAGTCTTTTCTCTGTGATGTTTGATTAAAACTGGTCAGTGGTTTCAAAGTCTGTTGGAGGGGACAGACATGTGTGCCCCACTAGAGTTCTTTTCCTGAGCAAATAAAACTTACAGGTCAACAAAAATATTTTATCCTGAATTCTAATTTAACAGTGTTTGTACACAATGTCTTACAAATGAAAAGTCTATAGGGATCACATTTGCACTTTCTAATCAAAATTCAATGAACCTATGGGTGTGTTTAAATAGATGTGGCTCCAGCCTCATGGGAACCTGCACATCCATCTTGCTGTAATCACACAGTGCCTCTCAGTTTGATAGCAATGGTGGGCCCAACAGCCCCTCTGGATTCCCTGATAAACCTGTGCCAGGTGCATTGAGGACAATTTTAGAAGGTACACTTAGAAACGTATTCTCTTGTCAAAGTCACTAAATATTCGACAAACAAAATGTGAGAGAAAGCTTGATTGCTCCTGATGAGAGTCTATGAGAAACAGTGAATTCAAATTTAAACCACTGTAATACTAAATAAAGGAATGTTATTCTGGCCTTAAGAGTAAAGGTTTGTGTAATCTCTGCTGTGATAGGATAGTATGGAGCAAACTGAAGCTTTCAAATGTGGAAAAAGTAGTTGTGGCTCCTGGTTTGGGAGGAGTTATGTCTGACATTTAAAATTAGTCACATACTTGCTTATGTACTAAAAAATACAGGACACCTCCACAGAAATCACAGCAGTTATTCCTTAGATGTAAAAGAAACTCTTGGACTTTGTGAATTTTTAAACAAGCCCTCTAAAAATGTTTCATCTGTCATTAGGACTATTTTTATACCAAATGATCTCAATCATAAAATAACACACTCTTCAAATACCATATGCTGTTCAAATTCACGGGGATCTCAAACATGGACAACAGTGGAGGTTTAATTTTATTATTTTAGAACCAGTTATTATTTTTCTATTTTCCCTTCTACTCCAAAAGTTTACTCTTCAGCAGAGATTGAGAAAACTGTCTATTCCAAACAATTCCGTGTAGAATTTCTGCAATAGCCCGAAGCCCCTATGATGTTCTGTGCAATTGGTGTTCCAAGAAAGGATATAATCATTTTCTCACAGTTCATCTTCTGACTGTCTGACAGGATGGTTGGTCTCCATGTCATCTGAGTGAACATTGGCTTCACTCCTATTAGGAATAAAAGCAAGGCAGTCACTTTCAAAGAAGCCTGTCTACAGACTTAAGAGTATGTCTAGTGTGTAATAAAAATACATGGCTGAGTTAATGGAGCCTGATTTTTGAGTTAATGGCTCCATAATTATACTTTTTCATAAAGCAACAAATATGGATTTCTAGTTTTGCAACAATTTTCTGAATGTGCCTTCAAGATATTTTACCCTAATATTTCTTAAGATATTTAAAAAACATGTTTTCACTTTAGCATGCTGGTTCACATGTATAACTATAACCATAATAAATATATTATATAGGCTAAATGCATATACATTTACACAATAATGTCTGAATTTATTAAATACTCTAAGAGCACATATATATACCCAGTAGTTAATTTTCTTCTGACTAGTAAAAGGATTTTGTGTAGAACTGAAAAAAATATTTCAAACCAATAACATATAGATGGATATAGACAAATTCCTCCTTTGTTCAAGTAAAGATTAATATTCTCTACTAACCTCAGATTATCAGTAAATTCTGATTTTTTAAACAGAACTTCCTCTTATGTGGAAGATAGAAAAGGTGAGACTCAGCTCATCAAATTTCAGCAGTCTAAAAACTGTGCATCTGATCTAATCTAGTCATCTAAGGCTTTGCTTATATGTTTCAGAGTGTCAAGTGCCACCTGAGATGCACCTGGCCTCCAACAGTCTCTCCAAAGGGGCATCTCTTGCAGGTCCAGTATCCCACCTAACAGCCCCATGTGAATATCTCAGATTTACAGAGGGCTTTCAGATGGCATTAGACACTTATTTCAGGCAACCTGAATGTAGACTTTATTTCCAAAATGCTCTAGCAAGGTTACACCAAGGATGTAAAGTTGTCAGTCATTTTATATCCTTTGACTATCTTAATCTACATGCCAGATCCCCTAAATTTTAAATATCTACGCATAGGAGCATGAATGTGAGATGAGTGTCTGAGGTCAGCAAAGAGTTAGATAAATGCCAGAGAAAAGCATAGAAATGAGGTCACTGTATAATGATAAGAATAAATATATAATGAAACTTTTATGAAGTTATTCAGAGTGCAAAAGACAAAGAGAGCAATTATTCTTAAATCCCCTCCCGCCCATTTTGAGACACTAGAGAAAGCCCTGAATCATTACATGATACTACATCCTAATACATAGAAGATCAAAAGCTCAACTTTTGCCCTGCAGCCCTTGGAGTTTGTGGGACCCTGAACCCAACTTGTTTGGACTAGTGCAAATTGATATATCCAAATCAATAAATCCCTTGTTGGCCTCTTTAACTCCATCTGAACCCGTTCAGATCCCAACTACACTGAGCCCCTACAAAGACAGTGCAAGAATAAGGCAAATAATAAATCTCAGGGCCAGGTGAGGCTTTGCTGAAGTGACAGCTGAGTGAGGACTTTTTCAAAGAGCTTTATTAAAGTCACTCTCCTCTCCAGCAAAAGTGCTAGGCCATCAGGCCGTGTTTTCAAACTCTTTCTCAGACATGAGTTTTATGCTGCAGTAAGCCCTGAAATCCTAATGTTCTCGAAATCTTTCCTTTTTAATATCTGGATTCTTTCCTAATTATTTTCAGATTAATTTCCAGCTAATACATAAGGATGAAATTTGGCACGTGACCTATAACCCTAAGCATGTTGTAATTCTGTTACCAATCTCCTGATTTCATGGGGGGCTTAACAAGCACCATATGTGAAGCACTGTGTTCCTCTGCATTAATATGGCCTAACAATGCAAGGAATACCTCTGCCACTATCCTGCTCTGCCACACTGTCTGCAGCTGAACAATGCCAATATAGAGGTCTGCTGAAATGTTTTTTCCATGCCTATGTCCTCGAGGCAACAAAGGACCCTAAGGCAACACACGGACACACATATACCCGTCCAGGGCATGCTTAAACTGAACTGTCTTGAGCAACATAATGCTTAGGAGCAGAAGAGGGCTTTAGCTCCATGACTTAATGTCCTGCTGATTGCCACCTTTCAACCAAAGCTCCAGATACATAAGCTTTTTGTGATAGTACTCACACATCTTTATACTCTCAGGACTGTAATCTGCCACCACACCACATTTTCTCTCTCTTATTCGTTTCATACTCCCACCTCTGAGACACTGTATGGCCAGGTACTGAAGTTAATTGCATTTAAAACTGATCAGGTTTGAAGTGGAAAACAGATGTTTTGGGGGTTTATTTAAGCTGGAGGGATCTCTAGGTCCATAGAATCATAGAATCATAGAATGGTTTGGGTTGGAAGGGACTTTAAAGGTAATCTAGTTCCAAATCCCCTGCCATGATAGGGTCACCTCCCACTAGACACTAGACCAGGTTGCTCAAGGCCCCATCCAACCTGGCCTTGAACACTTCCAGGGATGGAGCATCCACAGCCCCCCTGGGCAACCCGTCCAGTGTCTCACCACTCTCACAGCGTAGAATTTCCTACTAATTTCCAATCTAAATCTTCCCTCTTCCAGTTTGAACCCATTACCACCTGTCCTATCACTACAGGCCTTGTAAAAAGCTCCTCCCCAGCCATCTTCTATGTATCTTCAGATACTGGAAGTACCACTTCACAGTGTGGCTGTGCTAACAATTATGCCAGTGTGTGGTTTGGCCTCTTTGTCTCAAGTTGGTGCCCCTCCTCAGATAATGCTCAAGGTAAATGCTTGTTTTCCCCTAACCCTTGTGATAACTATGGTCATGCTATTCAGCTCAGACACGATTAACTCATTATGTACGAGCAACAAAATTGCCCTGAACTGGGTTAAAATGGCTTGCACTGGAGGGAACTAGGGGTGGTCCTGGGGACGATTTGGAGGCAAGAGCTTCTCAGCTTTCCAGTACTGCTCTGACCTAAGGGAGCAATTATTAACAACAGTAATGAAGAGATCAACATGTGATATCTTATCAAAGGTGAGACCATATTTTGCATTTTAACAGTTGAGTCAGAAAAGAGACCAGTCTTCAGAGCTGAACTGTCTACTGAACCAGACACTGCCCTGCACACACATGTTAGTATCCAAGCCCAGATATGTCCATCGGAGTATTTCTACCAACTTCGGTGAGCTTTGTGGATCACACCTGATGAGCATGACACATTTCTTGCTGCTGTAAGAAAGTCTGGTCTCATGTAGTAGAAATGGTTGTTAAGTCACAGGTTGTTCTCCCACTGAATGTTGAAGAAAGCATCCCAAATAAGCTCTGCTCTCTCCTAGACCCGTTTCTTCTTTCAACAGGACTTCCATGCATGCTTCATAGAAGGACTTGTTGCCCCTCTCCTCCTTCCTGGTTTGCCAGATGTTGTCCTCTCCCTAATCTCCTGTCCCTGACTCCAACCCATAAAACTTTGCAACCCTGACTACATCTTTAATGCTTTCTTAAACCCATATATGCAACAGCCCTCAGAAACTGCCATGGATCTAGAGCATTGTCTGAAAATGAGCTTCAAATCTAAAGGTTTGCAGGCCTGTGGGGGAGAAAACCCATTATATTTGATAGCTCTCTCCAAATGTGGGCAATTACAGATAGGAAAATCCTCCTTAGCACTGCTGAAACTCTCTGTGATCAGCTACATTTACGGTTTCAACCTATAGACTGTAGGGCTGAAAAGGTTTGACTAATGATTTCTACATTGGACCAAATGATATCCTTGACAATAATGTAATCCCGAGAACCTCACACGCTTCCAGTTGTCACCATTGGGGCCACAGGCTTGCATGGATCAGCCAACACGCTCCTCCAGACCTGCACTTATGTTTCAATAATAAAAGACCAAATGCAGAACGTTTTTTCTCCCTCTCCTCCCTCCCAAATGCTACTGATCGTCCTATCACCATGGCAACCAACTCCTGCTGGCATGATCAAGAAAAAACCTGATTTGGGATTTTAATTAATTGCTTGGAAATGGAAATGTAACAGTGACTGGCAGTTCAACTAAGCACGTTTGCAAAGTGAATAAAAATAGAGTTTCTGAAATATTTGAAATTGTTTCACTGGATATAACCCACATTTTTTACGAGACACCTTAATTTATTCCGCTTCATAAAATAAATCTGCCAAATGTACTAAGCCATTTTGTCAACACAAATCATTTTGGCAAATACTTTAATCCTTCTTCTTAACAAAATGTATTGTATTATAAAAAAAGAAAAATCTAACCCATCAGTACAAACCCATAGGTTTCATCTGAATGTATGCCTTTTTCACCAGTAGGTCACATCTATAAAAGGCTTTCATCTTGTTTTCACAAAAGAGGATGTGCTTCTTTAGATACACGTGATCTCTCATTAACATTTATGGCAGCTACACCCCCATATGCAGCAGAGAATGGAATAAAAATGGTTTTTGGTTGATTTTTATGACCCCCAGCCTCTCTTTTCAAAGAAAATAAAGTGGTCATTGATTTCATATGCCACTGCCCTCTTCTGGGTGCTGCCAGCACTATTGAGGTGGGTGTCATAGGTCCACTGTTGCTCTGCCAAGAAATAGCTCAATTTCTCTCCTCATTTTTGGAAACAGGAGGAGCAAGAAGGTGTCCTTGTATCTATGCAGTTCTGACTGCCCATAGTTTTCAGCATCATGCTAAATGTGTAGGTCTTGTAGTTTCACACTATTCGTTATATATATAAATGGATACATATACTGCTTTTTTGTTTGCTTTTTTAAGAAATTGGCAGAGGTTGCAAAAGATTCAGAAGCCCTACATTATACCTGAAACTGGAAGTAAACTCATCAGTTGCATCAAGTCCTCCACCTTGAAATATTCGTTGGAAAGCTACAGAGCATAAACATCATTTTACTATAAACATAGCATGGACACCTCCCAGTAACAGCATGATAATGGAATGCCAGAAGGAGATAAAAAATTACATTTTTGACCATGACATGGCTCAAAGGCCACCCTATTCAGAAGCAAGGCTCAGGCCACCTGGATGGAGTCAGAAACCTTCACCACCAACAGCTGCCTTTGAGATTCTAGCTTTCAACCTTCTTGTATTCTTTACAGGCCAATGAACACTCTGATAATCAAAGGTAAGTGTGAGCAATTCTAAGTTAACTCACTTATTTTCACATATTTACTAATTTTCCTCCAAGCAGTTTTTGTCAAGCTTCCAGATTTAAAATAACCTGCAGCTCCTTCTGCCAGCTCAACAACTCACATGAGAGGATCATATCACTGACCCAGGAGATGCTAAACTTCCTTACTCACTGGCTTAATTACATTTGAGAGGTGACTGTTCTTGCCAGTTTTCACATTTTCAGATTGTTGCTCTTTAGTGAACTTTATTCACTCAGCTCCTGAACTGTGCTCCAATTCCTGGTAGACAAGCTCAGTGAGTGGAGAGCTGTAATGGGTGATCTGAATTGAGGTTAGTGAACTATCTTTAAAGATTACACATCACAGGGTTAGAAGAAGCCATGGAGAGGTCATCTCATTTTCACTCTTGGGTAGTATTTATTCACCATACCACACTACTTTTCCTTTCTCCTGTGACATCTTAAAAATGCAGGTAATCATTTCCATTATTGGAACATATTTTAGGAGCTAAATATCACTAAGGAAGTAGAAATTATGACACAAAATGAAAACACAAGAAATCTGGTGGTTATCCATCCCTTCAACTCTCTGTCGTCTATTGGTATTTCTAAGGCAACAATCTCTGTGTTATCTAAGCAGGGTAATATAATACAATCACTTGCCAGTTGTATCTAAGTGCAGTGGGTTTTACTTATTAATAACGTAGCACTTATCTTCAAAGTGCTTCACAAACTAATTAATTCTCACAGTACCTTCTCCCTGTCAGGCAGGTGAGACAACTATTATTCCCATTACACGTATCATTATGATTACTACTTGAGGAAACAAGGTTAAGTTACTCATCCTGTCTCCCAAAAGAGATGGAGAGTGTTAAAAAGAGCACCTGAGATCAGTTATTAGGGAGCAGGGTTTTCTGACGTGTTTTGGGACCACCTCATCATACTGCATGCCTGGGCAATATCACTGGTAACATCATAATTATGTGCTTCGTTAAACATTAGCATGTTAGGATTATTTGTATGAGATCAACTGATCTTTTTTAATTTTAATTTTCTTTTTTCAAGAAGAGCCCTAACCAACCAGCCTGCTGTTGTGTGAGTCATCCAGATTCATTGGGTTTGTGAAACAACTTACTGACTCGGCTGCTTCAACTGCACATGCTTCATTATGTTGGCATTATTCCTTGGCCAAGCAAATGCTACACTCAAGTTTCTGCATCTTCAAGGCAAGGAAGACACACGGGAAGGATATTTAACCACCATGAAAAAGAAAGTAGTTACAATAATAGAGCCTACTTACAGAACCATTTTGATTCCTTGATAGAGTAAAAGCATTTCTGCCTCATCAGACCATTTACAACTCTATCTCTCAAGTTTATCTGAAGGTATTGACATCTGATGCCATGTGAATATGTATGTAAGAACTAATTCCACTCCTCCCAGCTTCAATGGCTAGCTTGGATTTAAGACCATGTCCAGGGATATTGCATAACCATTGGCAATAGCTAATGACACTCATCATATGAGGTAAGTAGAGGAGGCAAACAAAGATAAAGGCATAACAGTTGCCCAAGTGAAGGAAGGCTTATATTCATTAGCTCCATACTACAAAGCAGCCTTATCAAGCTGTAGGATGGCCTACAAGCTACTTAGGCTCCCACTTGTGTAATGATGATACAGTGGGAAGAAATTGTCCAGCTGCCTCCTTGTAGGAGAGTACCTTCTCTGGGGTACCTGCCAACAAAAACATTATGCAGCAGGATTAAAATGCATTTTAATTATTTGCTGAAGGTCAGCTTGACAGTGTAGCCATTAAGTATATACATACACACACACATAACTTTATTCCTATAGAATTAAAAACATGAGAAATTGGATATTGGCACACCTGTATCCTATAAGGATGAGGAATGAACTTCAAAAGCTTGGTTTGGGTTTCAGGAAAACACTCCAAGCCTTTGAGGTAAAATTCATCTACCTAAACTTGGATGTCTCAGAATTAAACAACTAAGTCTAAGCTCGTCACCCCAAGCTCCCTTTGTGGAAGGAAATGGGCATCTCAAGAGTGTGATTCATCCAATCCCATCATAGTTGTCTGAAATAGATTGGATAACTCACTCCCTGAAGGTGACCACTTGTCTCTTGCTGACCCTGAAGTAAGGCTAGCTCAGATTCAGACATTTAACTTTTTGATAAATAACATGAGGTGAGATGAATCCCACCCTTATGTCCTCTACTTAGACTTTGTTCAAGCTGATTGGTGTTGACAGGGAAAATGTAGAACAGGGTTAAGAAGTATTTGGGTTTTTTTCCTCTGTAGGTCAGAGTTTCAGAAATAAAGTACTACAAGAATAGGAAGCAAAAAATACCTTTTTTCCTTACAAGATTCAGGCAGAATTTGTGACATTCTATAATTTAATAAATGTGGGACTTGTTGGCAGGACACTCTCCATTTGATATTTCTTTACTGAACCACAATATACAGATCTCTATTTTAGCAGGTGAGTAATGTCTTTGACTTCAGGAAGATCACACGGTCAGTGAAAGCTGAGTACATACATAAATGTTTTCGGGATCAGGCACATATAAATTAATTAGAATTACGTATTTAAATACCTTTGTGGATCTTGGCCTTTGCTCATAACCTTCCTCATTTGAGGCTTGAGTCTGTAACCTTCACAGAACATGATACCAGATTTACATTTTCCATTTGGAAGAGTGAGGCTGAGGATGGAGGGGAGAGGGAAGCAAAGCAGTTTTGGCTGGACAGTGTGATCATGATTTTATTGGCACAATTTTTAGATTGTTCCTGAGATACTGCTATTTACATAAAATTGCTGGAGACTATTGATTTCAGAAAAAAAACAGCAGTAAGTATTTGCCAAGGAAGGTCTGAGCATTGAAAGGACATGAAGGTACTCTTTGCATTTCTATACATTTATTTGCATAAAGACACAGAAACTAGCAGGGGGAACAACAGCTTTCAGCCTATTTCTACTCAAGCTGCTAAGTCACTTATGAATCTGCTTTAACTGTAATAAACTTTAACTGTATAGAATCAGCTTTGAGTAGACTTTTAATATAAAGACTATCTTCTTGTTCTGTGTTTGAACAGCACTTAGAACAAAAAATAATAAAACCAAGAGCACAGTGACAAAAAAAAAAAAAAGAAAAAAGAAAAAAAAAAAGTAATTTCTGTGCATAGCTCAATGGGAAGAAGAGAATCCATAATAATTCACCCACCCTCACCTTATGGCAAAAACTTTTCTTCACATTTCAGAAGAATTAAGTCTTGCAAAGTTTTCCCCCCCAGACACACTGCTTTCTTATATCTGACTTTTAAAATGAAAACTTCAAGGTCAATGGAAAGCAACAACATAAAAGCAACCAATTCTTGTTAATGTAGCCTGGAATAGTGGGTGGGCCGTCTCTCAGGTGAGAAAAGGCAAGCTGCAAAGCAAATACCTGAGGTGACTTCTGCTTGTTTGAGTCTATTACCCTTAGGGCTGTGTTCTTTTGGCTAGGGATATCTGTTGATCTTACTTCTTAACAGTAATTATGCCAGACAGCTTTTTGGCTTTCAGTACTGCTCCATAGGTAACATAAATCATACAAATTATTACCACAATACTAAACTATAATTACCCACAGACCCTGACATGCCAAAAGGTGTATTAATTTGATAATATAATAAATACTTTACTGTATAAAACTGTAATTATTACTTCAAAATTGACACTTATACCTGCTTGATATTTTTTTTTCCAGCAGGCAACTCAATTGTACATTGACCAATATGAGAAATGCTGTTTAAATTCGATGAGAGACATTAAAATGTAATTTGGTAGCATGTGGAAGGCCTTTCTTAAAAAAAAATAACATTAGTTTTAGATTACTTTTTGGAGATTATAATTCCGTAAAGCAATAAATTACTTAGTAGTTCAAAAGTGAAAACATAGCTGACAAATAGCCCAGGAAATGGGAACAATATCAACAAAACACCTGAAATACTACCAACGGGAAAATAATTCACAAATCAGCATAAAACCCCTACACTTACTTACATTGCTTCAAATGCTATTGGGAAAAATAGGTGACTAACACCATAGGAGAAAATTTTAATTTTTCACATGAAAGGTCTGACAAGCCATATCTGTGGGAAAGACTGAGGTCCCAATTCTGCAACTGCATGGGTGCGGACAACCCCTGGCACAGCTCCCAGGTTTGTTTTATTCAGTGACTGCCTAACGCAAAATACATAAACAAGCCTGGGAACAGAGGTCTTAATCCAGACCTGCTCCTTCTCAGCTAGGCAGCCTCACTGCTATAAGATCAAGATGGGATCTCATTTCCCTTTCTCTTTACATTTTCATTCTTCCACATTGTCAATATAAACTTGTGGGACGTGAGTCTAACATGTACAAATCTTAAACTCAGGGAAGAAGAAATGAGCTCCTTCTGAGTTACCATTTTAAGTGCTGGTTGCTGTGTGGAAATCAGTCACGTACACCTACTTTGTGTTATATTGAATTGATACTTAAGTGATTTTGTGACAGTATTAGTTTCTTATCGTTAATATTTTTAACATGTACCTAGTAATGGAAATCTCAATAAGTATTTGTTTCTAGCTTGCCTGTAACAAGCTGAATGTCAATGATTTCTCATGTTCTTCCCTCATTTTTCACCCACATTTGTACTTTGGCTTGCAAATGGAGGTGGAAAAAAGAGAAGGGAATATCAAATTTATTTCACAGCTTCATTCCTGGGTGGTATTGCTATCATTAAACTTAACGTATTTACACTGAGATGCTTGAGTATGAACCAGTTGCCATAGGCATACTCTGTATTCAAAGGACAGCTATAGGCATCTTTAGAAGTGGCAGCGGATCTTCCTTCTGCAGGTGCTTCCACTATGAAAAATTATTAACTCAACATCAGAGCAAATGAGTCTTATCCAGAGTTTCTGATCTTTTCCATTACCAAAGTAGAAATAAAGGAAGCAGGAGAATTGCTCAGAAAGAAGACATGAAGAACAGAGGAGAAATTAAAGGGAAAAATATTAAAATATTAATATTTAAAAGCTAAAATCTTCTTATATTGCCCTTCTTTGATAAAAAATAAAAGATGTAAATGCATTTGTTGAAAGAGTTTAAAATGAGTCCATTAAAGAGAATGTCATTTGTTTTAAAATATTTGAAAAAATAATTAACAATAAAAAGTTTATAGGGGGAAGGATAGTTTGGTATCTAAAACATTTGCCAGTGAAGCAGAAAACCTCATTTCAATACCCTTGTCTGATACAGGCTTCTATTGAGAAAGGATTTATTCTCTGTCTTCTTACCTGCAAGGCAAGTATATTGTCAAATCTGAGGGGTATTGAGAAGACATATATTTTGAAGATTCTTCATTATGAAACTGAAGACACAGAAAATAGTGAAAAGATCCTGGTTCTGTTAGATGTAAATATTTATTCAACTTCTTTGTAAACAATCTTAACAAGGTGAGTTTCTGGGTTCCCCTTAAGGGTCAGAGAAAATGGCTGTTGTGCAGCTTTATCATTAGCTTTAGTAGTTGTTCTTCCACTGATCAAATTGAATGAGGTAAACAGATCAATGAAACTGCTTGGTAAGCACTCTTTGTCTCATTTACTACATGTATTACATAAGGCTGTATTGACATGGTTCTCCTCAATCTCCTGCTAGGAGAGTGTATCAACAGCTCTGGCAGAGCTCCTGGTGATTTTCAACCTGGTGGGACAAAGAGTGAAGCATTTCTCCTGTATGGAGAAAGCATGAAGAGGAGCTTTCTGCAAAAGCATTTTTATTTTCAGTGAAACATGAACTGAAAAATCACTATATGGATGTTCAGATGGGGACAGAATTATTGGCCAAACCTTTAGAAAGTGAGAAGGAAAAGGGAAGAAAAAACATCCAAAATAAATGAGAATCTGGTGCAGCTGTAAAACAGGCTGTTCAAATACCTTGCCTAACTTGGAAAAAAATTAAGACCTAAACATATAGATATGAAGACTACCTTAGTTATCTTCTTAAAGAACATCTACTGCACATTGTCCAAGGGGAGCCTAGAGGTTAATTTCTTTCATATAATTTTCCAAATTGTACCGTAGATGATGTGTCTTTTTAACTGAAATTTTAATTCCTTCTGCTGAGACATATTCTTGATATCAGCAAATTGCTTGTTTGAATGCACATGCTGACAGTAAATATGATAAGTTACAGAAATTCTTAAGGTATTTACCTATCTGTCTTAGGTTTTTTCCAATGTAAATGATTACTGCTATCATTTTGATGTATCATGTTGTTTGATGGAAATAACAGCTGACATGCACAGTTGGAATTTCCTTTTCTTCTTACAGTACTTTCAGGGAAGGAGGGAAGAAAATAAAAAGGTAGTTGTGATTACACAATCTTTCCTTTTAATAATGTGGTAGACAGCAACGATGATGTGATTCATTACTTGCCTATAACGTTAATTATACATTATTAGCTTTTTCACAGTATGATAGCTGGCAATTGGTGATATGATTCATAAAGTGCTATTGTTAAGCAAATCTGAAAATCTGTTTGATTTAGGTTAAAAGAGAGGGCGATAGGTCATAAGAAATGAAAAAAAAAAAGAAAAAAAAAGGAGAATAAAGAAAAGACCGACATAATTTGCAGTTCTATTTTTATAGGAACAACAAGGTTTACAGTGAAGAGCTGTTGGATACAGTGTCGGTGAGCACGGATTTTGCAGAGAGATTAGATCAGTTACAAATTGCTAAATCTGATGACTTAGATAAAAATTTAACCAGAGGCTTTGAAAGAGGTAGAACACGTTTCTGTGGAGAAGTGATTGCCCCGTACTTCCGAGATACAGCTGATCACAGAAGGCCTCACTGACTGTACCCACATTAAAAACTGAACCAGGAAGAAATCATTCATTTGAGAATGGAGATCACTTTCTCATGTAACAGTCCAAAAGCTACACTCCACTCTGCAAATGAGCCCTGTAATTTGGGGAACTCCAGAAGCCAGTCCCACAAGTGTGCCATAACTCACTCCCTTCCAGTGTAGCTCCAGCAGATCTGTGTTACTAGCTGAACAAATCAAATAAAACAATTATTTCCTCCTTCATGGTCTTTGTAAGATTCCAGAACCTTTCTCAATTTCCATGAAAAACCCATGAACATGAACCAAGCACTTAAAATCCAAAGGCAAAAGATTTTGCCCAGAGACAGCAAATACTCTGAAGACTTCATTCCAGACTGATTTGTATCTGCACTGTATCTGAGCTAAGAAGGGGAATTGAACCTTTGTCTTCCTTGCTCCAGCAAGCAATGACTCGTTCACAGTGGACCTCATCCTTTCACTCATATAGGTCAAAAGTGAGTTACAGATCTGAACTTCTGTTTCCCAGGACGGGTACTGCCCATACAGGCCCATTTCACAAGCAGATTTTGATTTTTAAGAGTAAGTACTGCCCGAGTAGAAGCTTTTTTTGAAAAAAGAATTTTTTAAAAACGGCAAGTAAAAAAAAAACCAGTTTAAAATCAAAGTCATAAAACAACACAAACAAATAGTTTTTCTTTATTAATTTTAATATCCCTTTAACTCCTTAGGGAAAGGAGTTAAGCTTGAAGTCATACCACCGTGTTCTCAAAGGGCTTTATGTCTTCTCTTCCCAGAAAATGCTCTAAAGGAATAACATAAATGCCACCTACCACAGAGTTCTGTCATCCATTTCTTCATATACTCTTCTGTGCAGCAACAAATCTTATCCTAGTTCATTAAGAGAAAGAAAGAGAAGTGCATTGTTTTCAGAACTTTGATTCCATTAAAATACACAACCCAGAAATATTTCATGGAAACCTCCAAGATAATTTGCTGCTGTGTCTATCTTATGTCTTAAGACAATGGTTTTGTGTGACAAAGAGAGGCCTGGGAGCTAGGAATTCCTGCATACTATCTCCAGCACTGGCTTGACTGTCTATTGCCTACATATCACAGTGATTGGGTGATTTATTTATAAAGCATAGATTAGATTAGCTCAAACAAGATTAAATTAGATAGAACAAGTCACTTAAACTCTCACTTTCTATTTCCTCATCTGTAAAACAGCGATATCTATATTTACCTATTACACATGGTGACTGTGAGTATTACTTAATCTCCCTAAAGAATTATCATGATTATCATTAATCTGGAACACACAAAACAAGGAAACAAGTCCCGATAAGGAAACAAGCTTGTGAATCAACTGAGGTGGAGTCAAGGTACCAAAGCAATTCTTCTGCTGATCTGATAGTTAGGCATACTTGATAAAGGTTTTGAGATAGCTTCATCTTACGTTAGACATCTAAAAACGTAATGTTTAATATAACACAGTTGTCTAAATTCCCCCTGTAGTCCAAACATGTAGATGGACATTGTGCATTAGTTGAGTCAATCACCTCGTGGTTCTGGGATGAATCACCCTATGGATTCTCTTCATTATCTATAGAAGGAGTCTAGTCAACTAGATGAGCTGTATTTAAGGTAGCTAACGTTATGTGAGACCAAACTGAAGGATTAAGTAACTGACTTAAAGACTACAGCCAAATGTCATGTTCTGCCCACACAAGAGCAGAGTAAAATAGTGACCAATGCCAGTCTGCTCCCAAATGCTTGCACCACCTTCCTGCATCCTAAAAATTCCCAATCCCTTTTGAATTCCTGAGTGGAATGAAGGTTCTCCTGTATGACTTTCTACCTCACCTTTCCACCCTGTTTTGTTCCAGCACCAACCTAAGTGCAGAAGATCTTGCCTCCATCAGGAGGAAAAAGAAGCATCTCCCACGTTGGCTTGTGCTCTAAAAGAGAAGTCACATGGTAACCAAAGGACATAGGAAAAAAGGTGGAGGATGTGAGGCTGTAGTGGGGACAGACATGGAGTGGGGCTGGGATGATCCGTGTTGCACAGTTTGAGTCAGAGTTGCGCACAGATTACTGTCATGTATACTATAATTATATACCTGCCTTGTTGTTTCTGTATAGTTTAGTGTCACACGCATGTAAAACTGCAATATGGTCAATCGTGCTGCTACATCACACAGTCCCAGGTTTGCTTAAAAACAAAACTTTTCCAGAATATATTAACAAAACCTGATCAGGCAGCAGCTGTTCTGACGGCATGTTTTGTGTGTACGTTGGGAGTGAGAAGTGAGAAATACCTTCTAAGTGCTTCAAAAGAGGGGGCTGGAAGAAAACAGTGAATACAAGCACGTGGGAACAGGCTAAGACTTACCACCCCTTAGCAAGGTTCAGCTGCATAAAGGCTTTTAGGTTACATCTAAAGCTTTTCTGGCTCAAGAGGAAAGCTGCTATTGATGTAAATCAAAATAGGTGGGTGAAGATTATTGGAAAGTTTGTTATGAAGGAAAAAAATGCCAAAAGCCTACAAATATATATATATTCATGCAGTGAGAAGCAGTTTAAAAACTACTGTTTCTTCTTAAGAACAATGAGAAAGAGAGCAATAGGGTTGAGCAGACTTTTAGAAGTTTTAGAAGCCAAAACAAGGCTGGCCTTTAATTTGTTATAATCTTAGAATACGGGAGAAAAAAAAGAAATCTTTCTAATCCTAAACTATCTCTTTGTTTTCCTTAGAAAATGGAAAACTATTTCAGATAAAATAGAAACCACCCTGAAAAGCCATCTGGAACTTGAATTTGATCCAAACTACCTGTAAGTAAAATCTGCAAAAAAGGGTTTGCCTTCACTTGTGTCTTGTACAGAACTAAGTATGTTGTCAGCACTTAAATGCTAATAACACTTCTTTTCACACACCTCTTCACTTGGTGCTGACTGGCACTGGAAAGAGCAGAGCATGCCCAAATGGAAACAGAGAGCACTAAAAATTACATTTTAAAAACAAAAAACAAAACAAAACAAAACAAACTGGGGCTGCGCTGAAGTTTTCAGTCCTTCAGTCCAACTTTGAAAACTCATTAGGGTAGATAGTTCAGATAAGGTATGAATCCAGATGTTTCTGTGTTTATCTTCAGCAATACTGAGTCCAAAATTTTACTAAAAAAAAAAAAAGAAAATGGCTAGGCTCCTAAATCTGAATTTAAACATGTAAGAAAATGCCTTGATGGGTAAGAGCATGAACACATGCAGCTTTTCTTGACCTTAATAAGATGTTCAAGGTACTTAACACTTTTGAAAATCAGGCCACAATTCAGCAAAGCATTTCAACATGTGTTTAACATTAAACACATATTTAATCAGATTAAAGCCTATACTTAAGCACATTCCTGAACCAGGATCAATTTAAACATGTGCTTATGATCTTTGCTAAATAAGGTTCTCACTTAAGTTTCTAAATTAGGGTTTGGGAGCATAAATTTAGGTTTTGATTTTATAAAACTTTCAGTCTGTTTTGAATGAAATAAAGATTTAAGTGAAAGGGAAAACACTTAATTCTCTTATTTATTTTGCTAATAACACTTATCAGTGCTTGACCACTTAGTATCTAAACCAGATAACTAAAACTTTGAGTCACTTAAGGAGAAGTAAAAATACATAGTGTTGCAAAATGTAAATCTTTCATATGTTATCTAATTTTGATTCCTTAGAAGTGTTTTATCTCAGATGTTTTGATGCAATATTATCCAAAATTAGGGATGCAAATGAAATTTCAATGTTTTCTCTGATTTTATCCATAGCATTACTATTGATAATATTGTCACAAGGAACAAAAAGGATTTTTTAAAATTTCCTTCTTTAATTTTTCTTCTTCTAGTTTTATTTTCCTTTAATTTCTCTTCTTCTTTGCGTAATTTCTCTTGTTCTTGTAACGGAACAAGCTCCATTCTGTCCCTTTCTGTCAACACCTCTGCATACATTCGAGTTTCCATCAACTGCCCATCAATCTACTGGTTGTGCAATTACATGTGTTAAGACAAAAGCAGTGCTGAATGCCACCATTTTGATTAGGGTAATAGTGACTCATTGGGACAGCAGCAATTCAGAGCGTGTCTATGTACACATTTGCATGGATGTAAGTCAGCCAAAGCAGCACAGAGACACATAAATAAGATTGAACAAGAAGGGTGAATTTGCAGTTTGTTAGCAGTTACACACACACTGTCAGGCTGGATGTCAACCACCCTCCCTCCATCCTCTCTGTCATTCCTGCAAGGCTGAGGACTGCAGTCCAAGCTCTGGAGTAGTCCTTTCTCAAATACCTTCTGTCTTTCTCCAGTTAACATTGGACCTATACCAAGTCCTTACTGCTTCACAGTATTTAATACGTACGTGTTTTCACCCTATGTTAAAGAGGGCAGTAATTGGATGTAGATTATCTCTTGATGAAAATTAAGGGTTTTGGAGAGGAAGTGCTGAGGGGTAAGTGCATTAGCAGGTACTGCTTAATCATTTGCAAGCTGCAAATTAATTTTCTAGCTTATGCCACAATAACTTGTGTGCACATTCATAGCCTTGGTTAAACTGGAGCAAATCCCTATGTGGACACACTAATTTCAGTTTTAGGGTGGCTTATCTCAGTTTATCATAAACTTGTTCTGAATCAGCTTATGCTGAAGTGAAATAAGCTTAATTTAAAATTGAAATAAAAGGATTAGGATAAATGAAATTGGTGTAAAATCACACCTTTATTTAAGCCAATACAACCCTGTATGCAGATAAAACCCTAGGCCATGTGTGTTTATTTAAAACTGAGTGTTAGAGAAAATAGAAAAAGACAATGAATGGGGTAAATATTTCCAACCCCCGTTGAGAGGATATTAGTTGTTAACAAAGAGTTAAAAATAATGCAATTTGAAAAGAGCTATTTTAAAATTGCCTAATCCCCATGGTTCAGAGCCTCTCCCATTCAGCCACATTAGACAGCAAGACCCTGCAGGCACTTAATAATACTTTTATATAGTAGCACTTTACATCTTCACTGTGCTGTAAAAGCATTAACTAATTAATCTTCACAACAACTGTCTGAGGTTGAGAAGTAAGGACTAATATCCCTTTCTTAAAGATAGAGAAGATAAAATACCAGGCATGTCAAGGGCCCCTGTTCCTGGGTATTATGTGCTTTGCTTTGCAAGTGAGAAGGCCTCTGACACCAAATATGATGGGATAAAGTTAGACACCCAGAGCTGGAGCCTCCCTCCCTCCCTCCCTCCCATATGACAGACTGCTGTTGAAAATTTGGCTTCAGGAGATTTATTTTGCAGACTCCAAGCCAGGAAGGCCCCTGAGCTTATGCTTAACATGAAATGCAAATAGCATGGGGAAGCCAATAGTCTCCTGTGAAAAATATGTATGTAGTTCAGTGCTTTCATGGCCCAAGTCCAGAGGGATAGATTTCTAAAGAAGCTTAAGCGCCTAAGTCCCACTGGGAAGATGACGAGTCAAAATTCCAGACTCCTGGGCCTTGGTTTCCAGAGCCTGACTAGAAACTCAGAAGATCCTAGTCCACATTTTAGTTTGCAGAATTTGGACCCTATGGACTAACATGGAGGAAGGAGGTATTCACAGAGGCCACCATTCCCCTAGGAAGGCCAAGCCCTCTAAGATGGTGGAGCTGTTCTTACCTACCTTGAGGAATCCTGCCGTGAACTATCCTTAGGTGAACTATCAGTCACTCATTCTGCCCCATACAATGTCCAAAATACGCAGCCTAATAAAATGGTGAATTTTCTTAAGATAGTAGGTGGCATTTCTTTATTTCTTTATCAAAATGTTTCCCCAGGCTCCCTGGAAGACCTCATTTTCCTGAGTGTTTCTGTTTCATTTAAGGGAATGAAGCATTCTCACCACCAGGCTGCATTCGTCTCAAACATTAACAGATGATGCCCATAAACACAGCTTCATGAAGTTCCCCTAGTTCAGGTTTAAAATGAGGGCAATTGGATCTTTGAGTTATTACAATGCCTCACTGACCTTTGATCACCTAAATGCTAAGTGAACAAGACTAATTGGTTATTTCTCCTTTCTTGTCCTTCAAGGCACAATGCACCTCCATAACAACTGGTAGGTCACCATCTAGATAGCCAGTTAGGTGCCTCACTCTCACCTATAGAAGCAATTCGGATAACTAGTTTAGGCTAAATATCCAACTTTAGGATAGCTAAAATTAGATCAGGCAAACGTTGGTGTAAGTTGTACATCATTTTTTGTTATAGGAGGCTAAAAATATCACTCCTGATAAAATGACATGGTGGTTTCTAATGTTATTCCTGTGAGGGTAAATGTTTACATGGTTAAATAATTCCCAAAGTTGGATTAAGACTGAGATGACGTCTTGCTCTTCTTGGAAACAGGAACATATCTAAATTATATCACACAGCCTCGGTTTAATCCTGGTATATTATTCTGGTTATTGCTCTGTGAACTTCCTCCTGCATATTTGTTTTAAAACATATTTCAGGTACCAAATCCTCCTTTTTACTGTTAGTTGAATATAGGAGCATCTGGTCTAGCAAAATGAAGGTGGCTGAGAAGGAGAGCTCTGATCACGTTCTAGCATGCCAAGTTGAGATTTTGGCTGACGCTAACAAGCATTGCAACATTTATTAATTCATTACTTGGGAAATTGTCTCACCCAGTTTCTTCAGGCAGCACCTCACTCATTGCTACACATTTGGAGAATAAGTTAAAGATGCCTCATGTTATTTCAAAGTCTTAGTCACTGTTGTTTGGGTGTGGGCACTCCTTAGCCTGGACTTCAGAAATTGAAAATAAATGAGAGGTGGAGGTACAGAAACTATTTTCATCAAAACCAGGGGGAAATGAGGAAGCAGAAAGATGAACCCTCAAGTAATTTAGAAAAAAACCCGTTGTCTCCTTAATTCAGAGGATGTAAAAGAACCTACACTGGATACTGAAAATACTGGATATGTGATACTCTGGGAGACCACAAGTAGTTATTGAAACGTAAGGCAGTATATGCACATGGTATCTGAGGTACACCATATCATATAATCTGATACGCCTCAGTATTTGGGCATTCTTTTCAATGTAGACCTTAGGTGCAGTGGAGACAAATGCCAACAGAAAGTATACAAGTAGTTAATAAGGCAGACTGGGCCTTCAAAGTGATGCAGAGAATTTCATTTTTCTGATGTTCATCTGGTGTACATTTTTTTACCAGGGTCCAGCAGATCTGGGAACATTTCATCCAAGCAACTACCTCTTCCTGAAGGGCTGCAAGTGTTTTTGCTCGTTCACAGCCTTGACTCACAGATGGCAATGTCTTGGTGTAGGACAGATATGGGCCACTCTTCTCTCTTCGCCGTCACTCTCTGAGGATATCTCCCAGGGACTGGCCATACATACTGCACTGCAGTTTACTGCAGAGTATGTTAACATAAACCAGAAGTGCCTTCATGTTCTTTTAATAAGCCAAGCCACAAACCGTTGCTCTGTAAACAGGTGAGATCTCCCCGAAACATTGCTGAGAACCATAAAAATAATGACAAATGGACAGATACAAAGAGGACGCACTGCAGCTGTTCCAAGTCATACCCAGCTGTAAGTCCAAATCCTGCCTTGTTCCCATGATGGGTTTTAGACTCCAGAAGACCAGGATCCGATATTGTGGCCACAGGTGTGAGACTCAGTGTTATGCAGAGTTATACAGAATATCAGACGGTTGTTCTCATTTCTCCTTAGTCTCTTATGTTTCATGAATCTATGTTTTTTTTTTTCTATGTGATTTCATAATATCATCAAGATTTTGGGAGTCTGTTAACAAACTAAATCAAGTGCATGCAGCAGTTATATTCTAACACTAAAAAGAACCTCAGTAGGTAAAAATATAAAAATAATTAAATTGTCTTTCTGTAGCCAAACAACAGAGTATGTAAATTGCAAAGTTAGGCTTGGGTCTAGGCTAGTCCATATAAAAAATACATGAAAAAAAATTATACACATTGTAAATTTAGCATGAAGGCAAAAACATTGCTGAAAGATTACTGTAATGGAGTATAGTTAATTCCATTCAGTTCTTTTTCATGGCTCTTAAGGATAGGTCAGAATAAATATTAAATCCACAGGAGATTTATTGCTTCCTTGGAAAATCAATATGCCATGAATCAACACTAACATGAACTTTGGACATTCTGTATGTTTTCTTTCCTGGGAAATTTTTTGTAAGTCTGACTGTATCTGCAGAGATTTTGACCATGACTCATGAAAAACTGTATTTAGCATCATGCCAGCTAACTGTGATTAATAAAAAGATTTAGCTGGTTCTAAGGCTGGAGAGATGTGAGAACATTCTTAAGCAAGGTGGAGAATTGAGAGCTAAACCTTGAATGCAACTGAGCTTGGTCTAAACTGACTTGAAGTCAACATTGTGCAAGTGACTCAAACTTCACCAACATGTTAAACACAGCCAACATTTGTAATGGAGACTGCCCCACCTGCCCAGCCTTTGCTAATATTGCAGATAATTATATACCATCAATATTACCACCCTCCTTTCCTGGTATCTCCCTTTTCATCTGCTCTTTCTGTCTGTTGCCATCACTGATTGAAATTTTGCTTAGATGCTATTGGAATGTAGGTTGGGTTTGTGTTGAATTCCCCAGGATTTCATGCAACTTGTTTGGAGCAAAAGTCACAGGATTTGGGCAATATTTCCCCTTGTGTAGTGCCTGCCTGATTGAAGTGTACTACTAGTATTAAGTCAGGTTTGGGTTTTGGTTGATTGGTTGCTTTTTTGCACAAAAAAAATCTAAACTCTTCTGTCAGAAGTCTGTTCAGCACAAGGCCTCATTAGATGTTATTCAGGTCCAGAGTCAGACACCCAAATTTAGAGGTATAATTATGTGAACATAGACTTGTCCCTGTTGCCCACACAGGCATTTAGTGCCATTTGAGACACCATGGCATGTCTGAGACATGTTTGTAGGCCTTGAGTATTTGACCCAAGACTTACAGAAGACCCAAAAGCCCTCTTAGGCCCTTCCTGACACCCTAGGGTATCGTCAGTTCTACTAAAAGGCCATGGTGGGGCAGCTGGATCACATCTCTACATTTGGCCAGTTGAATTGCTCTCATAAGGACAAAAACAGTTTAAACACCAATTGACATAGACACCTGAATGGAGACACCTGAGCCTGGAGTCAAGAGGTTCTTCATCTGGACTTGTTTCTGTAGCTTAAATAACAATGTCTTGAGATATGCAAGGGTATCCCACCTGATCTCCCTACTCCAGCTGATATGTCAGTCAAGTGATGGCCTTCCACAGATCCATTCATATGCTTGCTGTTCACCTGCCATCCACTTTGAATACCCTAGAGCATTTCAAATAGTAGTAGATACCTGTGTTTAGGCAACAGAACTGTGTCCCTTTTGCCTTCAAGACCCAAGTCTCACCCCTCAGCTTTCCTATTACTCTGCCTTCCCCATCTTTTTCACATGAGATACCAGCCCATACAATATTGGTCCTTGTTTCTACACCACAAGACTGGAGAGCTTTACAGACCCCAGGTAAGACTCACGTAGCCTCCAGGCTTTCTGATTACGTTGCAGGTGATCTGTACAAATTGGCTCCAATGGGGCAGAGGCTGGATCTTTGATTCTTGTTATCAGAGGTAATACATTGCAACCCTGAAAGCCTGATGAGGTTCGTGCAATAATCTCACTGTTCTATCTTGTTATACAAAAATGATTCATGTTTAGGAACAGATTTATTTGCAGGTGGAGTGAATAAGAAGGACAGGAGAACTGTGAGATATTTAGGTCTCCTAACACCTCTTACTTGCTCACCAGAACATTGATCCCACTCATGTTCCTAATCCACTGCAGCACCAAAGCTTCGAAACCTTTCAGATAGATGCAGAGAGCTAAGAAAAAGCTCCTTATACAACATTATACAACAAACGAAAAGGATCTGTGGTGGGAGCTGGAGTTATAGGTTCAACCACCCTCCAGCTGATGCCTTGGCCACCTCTTCCCCACCTGAAACTTTTCCCTTTCTATATACTTTATTTTCTGATTGTGAACCATGTCAAACTAGTTCAGTGTTAACAAACTGATTATGAAACTGTTGTTGGCTCAGACTGGTACTAAATAGGAACAATTTCAGTTGCAGCTAAATACAAACTAGGATGGAATTGACAAATGCTTGGCTACGCTCTCTGGAGCAGGGTTTACCTTGTTCCACTGACACAAAGTCATACAACAGTTGGATTTCCAGGTGTGTCCACATTGCAAGTAATGGTAAAAATTAGTAAAGTGATGCAGATGTTGCTGATGACAATATCATAATAATAATAGAAGATATGATTAGACTAATTTTGAGAAGACCCACTGCCTGAAAGTATAGAGCATGACATTCAGGTATCATTTTTCTTTTTTAATGTAATTCAACATTATTATAATTACTATTGGCTTTTTGGTTATCTGTCAGCACATAGTGGGTGGAAATAACTTGGGGTGTGACTGATGGAGCTAGTTGTTCTTTTTTTTTTTTCCTGCTGAATTTCTTGATGTGCATGCTTTTCCATGCAGATGGCACCTTTGGCAACAGCCTGCCTGGCAGGATTTCAGGGCACCATTAATCTATCAAAGCAATGCTAATGAAGTTGGACTCTTAACAGTTTACTCACCATCTGCTTCTAACCGTCATCCTTCTCTGTGTTGTCCCTAATGCTTTCCTTGTGGAGGATGGGAACTCTGAAAAGCATTGATTAATGTTTTTTAGCCTGGTGCAGCTACTGACTTCCTGTAACACTTTTGCTGAAAAACAGTGTTAAAAAGTCAAAACCACACCCATTGGAAAAGTTTGCAGAAGCCAAAGATCATGTTTTAGACCCTCAAAATTGACTAATTTCAGCTAACCCTGTAGACATCTGGGTTTCTATTAGCTTCTGACTTTCCTCTAGACTAGTTTACTCTAAAAAAGTTATTAAATTTAGAATAATCATTCTCATTTGCATTAAATGTTCTTTGGTTTTTTGCAAGCCTGAAAAAAAGGGTTGGGGCCTGTTTGCCGAAAACGCTTGCCTGTTTTTTCCAGTGATACTAGTTGTTCTAAATAAAGGCATTGGCCGTCCACAAACTCACCTCACATTATACCCCCAGACCAATAGAGTTACCACAGCTTCCATTCTTCCTGTAAAATCCCTTACACTTCTGCAGCAGTCTCATATTGCCAAGGTGTTCCATACCTATTCTCATTCTATTGTGGATTGAATTTGCAAACTAGGTGGTTTCCCTGCCTATCTGGCCTGCAGGACCTAAGCCAGAAACATTCTCAGAACACAGATAAATGCATCCAAGAAAACCAGATTTATAACCCTCTTGCTGACTCCTTTTTATTCAAAAGTCTCATGGCTTCACCTGGAACAGGGCAGTCCCAGGTGCAAGTCTCTCTTGTTCCTGAGGGGATTTGAAACCACATCTCTATTTCTCTACCTCCCAGGAGAATACCCTAACCACCAAGAGATAGTCCAGGAGATTGTGGATCTCACAATCTTTTCCAGTGAATCTGTCCTACTTTAATTAAATATTCATTGTGCTTATGGAAGAGATAATAACTCTAGACATAGGGAGAACGGGAAACTTGGGTTCTAATCCCATATCTAACCGATGTGCTCAGCATGATGCATTGGTTTTGTGAAGCTAATTTTAGGAGATACATGTCTTATTCCATGAGCTTGCCTGGGGAGAATATTATAGACTCCCTTTGAAGCTGCATACACCAGCCAGCAACCAAAGTTAGACACTGCAGCAATGAGCACAATTGTGTCCTACTCTTTCTGCATGTCTAGTGGCTAATACATCACTATCTGAATTATTTCCTTCTAGTCAGAGAAAGGAAATACTAACAACTCCCCGATGTCGTAACTGTAGATACACGGTGGTTTATTAATAACAATTGCTGCATGTGGGCTAAGCAACTTAGGGCAGGGACTAAAACCATTCATTATAACTGCTGCAACATTTATAAGACTAGTCAATGATATTGACAGATTAAGCATTTCAATTTATGTGATTATCAATAAAATGGTGAGAAAAATGGTAGAATTTCAAACCTAACATTGTCACCATCAAAACAGAGCAAAGAAAGGACTTGGCAGTGGAAACATTTGAGACACAGAAAAAATGCTTATAATAAAACATAGATTAGGAAAAAAAGAGGATAAACAAACATGAGGGATGTGATAGAGATAATGAAATTGGTTTTTCCCAATTACCCCATTTCATATAACAAGAATAATGAAACATCCTATGGAATTGGATAGCAAGATGTTCAGAGAGGCAAAAAGGGAAGACATTTTTTCACAATGGATAATTGACCTGTGGAACTGATTGCCACATGATAGCTGCAAGTCCAAGAGCTTAGCAGGTTTTAAAAAGGATTAAACATGTATAGGGATAATTAGTTCATCCATTATTAAACAAGATAAGTTTTATTAGTCACTAGTTACATTAAACAAGATAAAGTAAAGACCTTGTAGGAAACTTTCTTACCCAGCAAGAAATTCCTGAGTCTCAACTTTCAATGGCATTATCAAAAATGAATATTTTTCCATTCCTGTTCCATGGAAAATTCTGAATTTTAGCTCAAAAAAAGTCAGCGTGCCTCTGCCTTCTCTTGTCTAGTATAACTAGTAAATAATGTGATTTCATCTTGTCTTAAAGATGGATTATCACTGACATGTCCTGGCTAATAATTGGTATCTTCATTGAAGTGATACCTGTAAGATGGAAAGGACATAAAGGTTTTTCTGCAGAAAAGCACACTGGAGAGCTCAGACATCTTCTCAAAGTTTTAGTGATTGAGATTAATTTCAGCTTCTAGACTAAGAAAACAACATGTTATATACTTTTAGGGTGATTGAATGTCATGCATTCTAGAGTGACAGTGTTCATCTAAGGATGAGCAATCAACCACCTTTCTTACTCATTGTTAAAAGTATTCCTTTTTCTTGATACAGGTTCTATCCTACACTTGGAATTTATCAGAAACATCTGCAGGTGAGTATTCCTCCTTAGCTTTCTAGAGAATCAGCGAAGAGCATTGCTACATCTGGATAGCAGTTTGAAGACTCAGGAACGCAGAGAAACTTAGGTTAGCATTTATTTTTGGAGGTCATCAGGTCACAACAGGGCTAAGAATGAAGTTAGATCAGGCTTTGTAGGCCTTTTAAACATCTCATTTACTCTATGGAAGTGTAGGTATCTCTCTTCCAATAGAGAACTCTCTGGTGACACCAGAAGGAACCCACAAGAAGCCTAAATGAACATCTCAGTGTGAATGAGGTAAACTGGGGCCATGGCATTAAACTCCTCAGATTTGCTCCTTCTCCCCCTCATATCATATCCTTTCCATGCTCCTTGCTCATCCATCCAAATGTGTTATTAGCCCCTCATCTGACAAAAGAAGTGCCATGTCCTGAAATGGCTACTATCCATGACACCCTTGCTCTGTCCCCTGCTAACTCTGACAATATATTTCAGCTCATTCCTGAAATACATATTTTCTCTTGACTTTCTTTTCTCTCTCCCTGTCACTCAGTCAGTCACACTTTTCCCTCCCTTTTAATCTGACAGTGTTTATTGCTCATTACTGAAATACGCAAAACAGCTTTGGAAACAACCTGTACCAAAGATGTTCCTTACAAGAAGTATGGTAGTATTGAGAAACCGTATTTTCTTTGTTACTTTTCCTACCAAAGGAACATTTTTTCAAAATCTCTCACCTCAGCAATACCTTTCTCAGAGCTCTATGCTCAAGTGGTTAGATCATCAGCCTACTTAAAGCTAACCCAGGTATCCCAACACTATACTTTCAACTTACAGAAATATGTTATACACAGGTCTTGATGGCAATTCTGTCAGCCATTAATGTGAAAAAAAAATCCCAGAATCTGGTTCCAAGAATATGTGAGATTGACATCAAATTATTTTCTGCATTTGGCTTTTGATTATTGTGCCCTTAGGGATATTCAGGTACAGGCACATCATCAAGCTTAATTTCATTTGTCCTGGATTAATTTTTTTTTTTATGGTACTCAAGTATGCAATAGATTATTGGAGCACTGCATGTTTTTTAATGTATTTATCTTCACATCACTCCTATGAGGAAATCAAGTACACTCATTCCCATTTCACAGATTGGGAACTGAAGCACACAAAGGAAAAACAGCTTGCTGAAGGATCACATCCATGGAAGAGCAAGGACTTGAAAAACCAAACCCACCCTTCACTTCAGGGATTCATTCTTTCTACCATACTGACGTCTGAGATCTTTCCATAATCACATGTTTCCAGGAGCTGAGACTTTAAGACGAAACACAAACTGTAACAAAAATTCCCCTGAAAACCCAAGAATTTACAGCACATTATAGACTGAGACACTCTTTCTCTTTTTGGTCCAACTCAGTATTTCCTTTTGAGAACTGAATGCCGCACACATATCCCCAAGATATCAACCACAAAAGGTAGATCTTCCTCTAAAAAAGTCTCTGTACCTGAAAACGTCACTCTCTCCTCAATCCTTACAGTGGAAGTTCATTTTTCCAGAGATGTATCTCTTTTTCATCCTCATGGCTTTATCCCAAAGAATCACATCACCCTCCTCATTCTTCATGCTCACTTTCCCATTCCAGTTTTTGGGGTTTATTTTCCCTCTATATTCTTCTGTGGGTTTGTTTTGTTTTGTTTTGTTGGTTTGGGTTTTTTTGTCACCCAGACTGCTGTGGGTTACTCCCCCAAGCTCTGGAAAAGATGTCATATGTTGCAGGATATGTGAGCAAACAGGCCAGATTACAGAGCAGCAGCTCTAGGTTAAATAACAATGTGTTCCCAAAACACCTGTTAGAGAGCTCCAAAACATTTCACTCGCAGTGACTTGCTGCAACACATAGAAACCTTTTAAGCACAGGCTCACGTAGGAACTTCCTGGTGCTGGTGCTATAGTTTGTCTAAATAATAACCAGCTCTCTGCAATTCTAAACTTTATCTCTGAATGTTTCGACAATGATGTACAGTAGTAAAGGAAAAAAAAAGATTAAAATTCCTGAATTCTGTGGTCTAGTTTTAATTTATTTTTTACTATAGATGGGTTGTGGATAGGTAGGTTAATCAGGAGATATCTTCAGGCAGTTGGTAACACCAATTTAGCATGGCTCTGTCTGCATTTTATCTCAGCTGAGATTCTAAATTAAACATGCATTTAAAAATAAAGGCATCTGAACAGGGCGTCTCATTCAATTTTAGCCGGCTGCAGTATTTTGTTATGTTTGCATGTTACTCTGTAAATGTTTGTGTTCCTTATCCTGATTACAGATGCAATTTTACAGCCTGTTTATTGATTTTAAAACTTTAGAATACCATTGACATTGGCCATAAGGAACCTCATTTGTCTGGCAAGAGATTGCAGAAAGAATTTTAGACCTGATTAATTTGGTCTTGTGTTGCTTTTCCACTTGAACTTGTAATAGGAAGTCTACACATTCATTGTATTGTTTGTATTTGTAAAAAGCCAATGCATCACATTGGTGTATTTAAACACATGCAAGACTTTTTTTTATTTTTTACTCGTTTTAGTTATCTTGTATAAACAGTCTGAAATAAGTGAGTGCACACGTGGAAATAGATAAGAATTCACAAGGTTCTGTTAAAGAAACACGCAACTGAATACATTCTGTATTTCTCACTTTAAATAATAAATCCAAATAATACTGCACTTTTGATATTCTGTCCTAATCACAGTAGTTAAGTCAATTTAAATTTTGCTTGAGTAAAGAGTTCATGATCTGACCTATGAATTACCATAATATTTAGCATTAACAGTATTAAAATTTTTTTAAAAAGAAAAAAAAAAAAAAAAGAAAGAAAAAAAAGGAAAAAAAACCTTCTTCAAGGACACCTCTCAGGCTGGGGTCTAAGCCAAGAATAACAACTGATTTAGGCTTCACAACAATGCTGTAGACTAAGAGTCGTCACACTTTACAGGGAAGAAAGCTAAAGCCCTATAGCTAAAAGACTCCTTACAACACCTATAAAATAATTGTTACCATTCAATGAAGTAGAATTCACAAACAGTTTATAGGGGCCACAAAAACAGCAAATGTCACGTTGTGGCCAAGAAAATTGATCCAATGTTAAATTGTCTTTGAAGGGTATTTAATATGATGTGTGACAAATGAACATACCTCTAGAAAACTTTTCTGTTGCATTAATCCCATTATTCTTCAACTCACAGCTTGAACTGCAGCAATACCATAGACAGTTACAGTTCAAAATCCATGGGAACAGGGGGTGTCTGTGAGGTGCAAAACCTAATGCTAGACAAGTTCTCCTATGACTGAATACAGCTTTTCTCTTAGTTCAGTTCTTATCCCCTGGGAATACCATTACTGGATGGATTACACAATGGATTAGATCTTTTTCCAACTTTCCTTAGCCAAAACTCACTGATTTTTAAAATATTTCATAATCACCCTACACAACTTGTCCAGCTGCACTTGGCCAGGGAAAGAGAAAAAGATAATGTAAATAATTTAAAGCTTTAACTCTTAGTACTAAAAGACTGTGAATATTTTCAATTAGCATTATCCAGAAATGTTTAAAATGTTTATATTAAAATATAACAGCACTGATATGTCAGTCATATGAAGACAAATTAAAACTTTCTGAAGGAAGAGAGGAAAACAGCTTAATCTAGTAAAAGGGTTGGAACAGGATAACTCTTAAGATCCCTTCCAAGCTAAACCACTCTATGATTCTATGAAAACAAGGGAGATTAAAATTATTTCAGAGGATAAATCTGCTGTAGGAATCACTGTAAAACTTAGAAATAACTTTCTGCTTGTATCTGAGAGCAGTCATAATTTCTATGATTCATTCCAGAATTTAATTTAAAAGGGTTGACATTTCTAATGAAATTGAAAATTTCCTTTACTTTTTTTTCCTTTACTCTGTAAAGAGAATGTGTTTTCTTTGATTATAGCAGAGGTAGGATTCCATCTTATCCGGGTCTTAGAAAACTAAAAATCACCTTATTGAGCAGCAATCCAATCTGTTTTTCAAAGATGAGGTAACCCATGGTTTGGTCATTTTAAGATGTATTTTGGAAATTAACTTATCTGATGAAATCTGTACCCAGTGAGCCTTCCATAAAGTGCAGCTGCACAGGTGAAAGGCTGAAGTGATCAGCTTTGTGCAAAGAGAGATATAAGAATGAGCGTATCTTCTGCTTTCCAATACCTGGGTGTGCAACTTGATCTAGCAGCAGGTATGTCTCCATATGTTGATATTTAGCAGTTACTTTCTTAAACAACAACTTTAACGAAGGGCATAATGTGAAATTTTAGGGATTGCTGTAGGCCAGTATTCTCATTTTATCAACAATTTATATTTCCAGAACGATTCATGTATCATCTTCACACTGAACAAAGAAGACCCTTTTGACTCATCTCAGAGAATCATCAGGCTGTAAACGAGAAGGGTAAGTGAGGTACTGCCAGGAAAAACAGGAGAACTTACTTCAGAGGGAAAACAGATATTACCATATGGTGATGCAGAAGAATAAAATGATAAATGGTGGGAAGAATAATATCTCAGTAATGAAAACTAAAACTAAGCTAAAACTATCTTGGATAAAGCACTGGGAAGTGTAGAACAGTAAGCAGAGGAAATCTCCATGATTTGAGGTATTTCTAGGGGCCTAAAGAAAGACAGACAATAGTAGAAAGACGGAAAAGTTCACCCAAGGTCAAAACCTATGGTCAAAACAGATCAAGGTCAAAAGGTACCCAATGGCTATGGGATCTCCATCTTTGGAGACATTAAAAACCTGACTGGACACAGCCCTTAACAATCTGCTCTAGCTGATCCTGCTCTGAGCGTGAAGTTGGATGCGGTGATTTCCAGAGGCCCTTTCTAGCCCCAGCCACCCTGTGATTCTGTGATTGACCTGATAACTAGAGATGTGCTACTTTGGGGTTTTTTTTCCAATCAAGACCAATCTCTCCACACTGAAGGCCCACATTCTCTTTGGACTGGGATGTCTATCTGCCTTTAATTGTACTGCCAGGAGGTGTACATTTCCTTTAGAAGTCCAGTTGCTCTGACGGCAAAATTTGTGTAAATATACCTTTTGCATGCATAATGGCTCTGGAACTTGGTCAAGATACTCTACAGGCAAGCTTGGCTTCATTCTACTCTGTGGATTTAAAATGAGATAAGTGACATCGGTAGATAAGTATCAGGCCTGGCATATTTTCAAACAGTTTGATAGCTATAATGAGGATGCAGTATAAACCAAACCTCCTCCTGGTGTAATTTCATTAAAATCAATGAGATACATAACATAGACACAATCCTGTGGGGAGGAGTCTCTAAACCTTGATGTAGCTTAACGTTCCTGCTGTTAGGAACTAAAATAAATGGGTCCGGTTTAGGTGAGCTTTATAGGCAGAGCATCCCCATTGCAATCACAGAGGATATTTCTTTGAAGATGGGCTCGGACACTATCCCTCAAAATGCTCACATTCTGTAATCATGGTTCAGTTTTCAAATGAGACATGAAACAATGTCACTGTCACACTGTATTTACTGTTGTGGTATTCAAACATCAGATCTTTTCGAGAAGGAGATACTGCTACATTCCACATGATGGCAGGAGATCTGTTTTTCTTATTGTAAAACTAGAGCTAACAGTTTAAGATTGTCCTATTAAACACAGCAAGATAAGCAATCTCCCATATTCTCCAAGCTGTTTTATAATAATGTGTTCTCAAGACATACTCAAAAAGGACAATTCATCTCTATATGTTAAAAAAAAAACAACTCAAACATGCTGAAGTAGTTTTGCAAAGTTTACCTAAATGATAAAATAAGTGCCTTGTAAAATAATACATACAAGTAAACTGGTATTTCAGGGCAGATTTACAATGCTTGCTTTGTTTTTGTGGAACATAATTAAGTTACCTAACTATACATTTTTTTTAGAATGCAGATTTTGTTCTTTATGGTTTCTTTATTTTAGTAGAAAGCAACTTTCAGGCATGATTTAATTTGATTTTTTTTAGATTTTTTTTAGTGCAGGACTTTTTTGCTTCTATTTTCAGCTGAAGAAATACTCAAAACATTAGGACTTTTTTTTTCCTGGTGGTTGAGTGGCTTTGACATGTCTTTTCTAGAGTGCGTTTGGAGAACTTTAATTGAAAAATAAAACATGGGATTTTTTACAAATATAGAACAAACATGTTCTGTGTCCAAGTGTTTAGTAGGCAGTGGAATACAAAGAAATATTTTTTAAAATATTAATTTAAAATGTTTATCTTTCACTGTGTTGAGTTTGATTATGTTATTCTTTATTTTTATTCTCTACCAGCTGTCTGTTATTTGCATATCTGAAAAAATAAGGAAAAAAAAAAAAAGAAAATTATATACTTAACAACATGTTTCATTGTTTACTCAGCTATTGAAACATACTAAGCAGAAGAAAATCTCACATGATTTCTTGTTTTTCTCTTGTATGTAGCTAATCTTTAAGCAATATACATGAATCATTATATACTTGTGCAAGAGTATGTTCTGCTAAAACAGTGCACTGAGTTCATCCTGTGTTTTTCTCTACCAGGGAGTGCCCAATTCTTTTGGCATTTCCTCTTTATTAACTTGATTTTAGGGACAGAAAACAATCCTAATATGATATCCTGGTATCACTTCACTGCACTGTGGTGTTTCCAATTTTGTTAGTGACAAAACGAAGTTAGATGACGGGCAGCAATTGACAGAATTTATTTAGGTACCGACGAGACTAAAGAAACAGGCTAAATACAGGAATTTTATCGTTTTCATGTATGAAATAGATTTTTATGGACTTTTTTTCCCCATCTCTCTCAAAAGTCAACCCCAATATGTGGTTGAGCCGAAGTGGTTGGTGCAGCAAGACAGGAATGCTGGTGGTTCCCCAGCTCCTTCTGACTCAGTGTGGGAAAGGAGCAAGTCTGTAGCAAGCAACCAGGTGAAATACTCAGAATTAATATCAGCAGCAGTTTGGACAGAGATCATCCCTTCACCAGGCATAGAAAGCAAGGCAACAGCTTGGGGACCACGCTTGGCTGCATATTGGTCAGGAGTTGCCCAGTAGTCACTCCTTCCCTGTAGTATCCCCAGTTTTAGGCTATAGAAATGAATACAGTCCTGAGGATTATTTGGTGCTTGGGAAAACATGGAGCCAACATGCTTAAAATTTAACTTTAATGGCTCTAAATCTATCCTTTAAAAACCAACAAAAAAGGAGATATTCCCCTTTGGTTTTATAATGCAGCCAGCAGAGAGTGAAGCACACTGCTTAAAGTATAAGTCTATCAAAGGCTGGCACCTCCTTGCTTAATAAACCTTTCTCTTTGTGTATTTGACTCATACTTGATCATTTTAACTGCATTTTAGTACGTTAGCTCTGGGGAGACAACTCAGCTTTTGGCTCGGAGATCAGGAATGGAACTGTAGGATAATTTTCAATTATAATATCTCTCCCATTGATGATGAATGATACTCAAGAAAGAAAACAAAAACCTGAGCATGATAACCTAGTTTTAACTTGTAACCTAAACAGATGTGATCTGTGGACTTTGAGACTTAATAGCAATGGAATGCCATATTATTATTTTCCACTGCTTTCTGAAGAGGAATTTCCCTGAATGGGTGCTGATGACAATTTTAAAAATAACATTTTTGCACTGATCGGTGCTTAAAATGCAGTATCAGCTAGCTAAGCAGAGTTCACTTTGTAACTCTTCCTTGTTTGTTGCTCTTTTGTTCGTTTTCAGCAGGGCTTTAATTTGGACACAACTCAGACTGATTAGTTTCGTTTTAGTTTCTGGTCTGTTTTATGTCCCAACACTCATGAGCTACTACAAAATTTCTGTGATTAACTTGTAAACACTTGAGCAAAATACTTAATTATGAGCTTCATTTATCATCTCATCTCCTTTTTCATGTATCTTAGCTAGATTTTGCTTTTGAAAAAAACCAAACCAAAAAACTACCCAGCAAACCTCTGAATTTTGAGCAAAAGCAGACCCAGCTATGCCCCTTTAATAAAAGTGAGGGTGAATTTTGGAGAAACTGAAGAAGCTGTTTCTTTTTTTCAGCACAAATGTGAACTTGAAAATCCACAAATCAAAATGCTTATCTTGTGTTGGTGCCAGCACATAACGCATGACTCCTTGGTAGATGAATGTCTACCCGTAGAATGCATTATTAGTCTACTTAGCTTCATGTGCTGTGCTGACCTACTTTAACTTATTCTTAATAATGCACAGCACTGGAGCAATATTGACTCATATATTCACTTCTCTTATACTATGAGGCATTAATAATGCATTGTATTTTTTTCCTCCGAAGTGAAGATCTACTTAAATCAAATGGATCCTAATGTGAACATCAACAAGTGAAACAGATTGGCCCTTGTACAAGCAAAATGATGTTTTATAAGGAAGGTATTTCATTCTGCTTCCCCTGATAAATGTTTCTTTAAATAAGCCATTGTTATTTTTATGGTGGGCAAGGTGGGGTTTCTGGTTCTGTTAGGTTTTCATATAATATTTCACAGTAGTTTTTCTGACCTGTATCTAGAAAAAAAAAAGTTGTTGAATATGTTTTTAAAAGCATTGATAAATCCTCCCAGAAAGAAAACCTTACAAAAATCCCTTTTAAATAAAGTAGTTTTAAAAGGGAACTACATCACAAACAGGAGCAGGTTCTGAGCCAGTAAAAGCAAAAATCAGCATAATTCATGTGAAATTAATAAATTACTCTAGGAGTTTGAAACTTCCTAATTCTAATGAGACCAAATTCCTGATGAGGGAAACTAAAAGGAGAGACTAATGAATATTATTGTGAAAGTTTTATTGTTGTTGTTACTTGTGGCCAGCTACAGGACAAACATTTTTCTATGTTTAAATCTTGCATGCGAACTTGAACATATTTGTGAATCACTAAAAAAAACCTCCCTGTCCCCTGTAATACTCTTTTTCATTATTATTATTTCCTAGGATGAACCAAGAGATTCTGGTTGATGACTGGACACATTGCAGTGCTGAAATGCAAGAAATCAGATAACTTCTCTTTCTGAAAAGCAACAGCAACATAAGCCATCAGTCCCTGAACATAAAAATCTAAATTCAGACATTTAACATATAATATGTAGCTTGTGATTTTTTTCATTTCAAAGCAGACTGCACTTCTTTTAAAGAAATACACTGTAAATGTCATTAGCTGCTGTACTTGCAGTATGAAACTCAGAAGCTATATTATCATATTTAGCTCCCATCCTTTATTATTTATGTAATTGCGAAGCACAGTTAACTGTGGTGAAATATCCATGGTTGACTATTTTCAAATAAAAGTGCATGGGACAAGAATCAACTTGGATAATCTAAGTTTATATTCACTTATTTTAAAATGTTGACCGCTTTAAATAATTCATTAAAGAGTATGACAGTTCTGCTGTACTGAAATAATTAACAAGCTCTGTTAAGTGTTAACAGTTTGGCCTTTTTTTAAATAAATGAAATCTTCCCCAAATTTTCAGCTTTAAGCTTTGAATAATACTTCAATTTGCTGTGGAGTTCCAAGAAAATTAGTTAATTAGTTTTTCAGAGATCTAATCAGTTGGATATTGGCCTTCAGAAATATTTGTGCATGTAGTATCATGACTTCTAAATCTCTATCAGTTTTAAAACCCACCAGCAGCAGAAAATAATTTATTTTCAAATACCAGAATTAGTTTTCTTCCTGGAATATGTGAATATTTGTGAATATGTAACAAAGAAAAAACATTTCTAGGATTATGTGAGTATGAAACTTTTCAAACAAGGGAAAAAGACTTTGGCAATTTTCTTCAGCACAGTATAGATAAATTTTTCGAATGTTTTGAAAAGATTTTAAAGTTTTGAGGTTTTGTTGTTGTTTGTTTGTTTGTTTGTTTTTAATAAAGCACCGTCCACTGGTATTTTCCTGCACTTATACTTAAGGGCATGAAAAGTAGATTTGGATGATTTTTTAGGCATTTCAAAAGGATAAGACAGGATCTTTACCCTTTCTCTGTTTTTCTACAAGGCTATAGCTCTGATTAAAATGCCAACTCGCTGAAGTAATGGAACAAACACATCAAGGCACCCATGCTTGCACATCCTTGTCAATTGCTGTGGTGACCTGTGTAACTGGAAAGGAAGCACGCAGATCATAGGAAGACAAGGTTGAGTGTACTGGAAAGCCTGCTTGTATGTTTGTGACTTCAATGTTATCTTCAGAACCTCCACAATTTTATTTTTTTTTCTTTTTTTTTCTCCAAATACAGAAACACTTTGGTTTAACCCATATGGTTGTATTGAGGGCAAAGTCAATGAAACAACCAGGCTTTTTGAGAAAAGTCCTTTCCTTCTCGAGATGTGGCATTGCTCCCTTGTAGATCAGAGTAGAAAAGCCTGGGAATCAAAAGCTCTTAGGCACTAACTTTAATGGTATTGAAGCATGACCTATCACTGGACAGTGACAACTCACAAATTTGCAACTCAGTCATGGCTTTTTTTCCCAGATACTACAAGACAGGGTCAATTTGTGGGATAAAATGTGAAACACCAGTGGTATCTGAGAGTTTGCGTGGTCTCAGTTTCTTACCCCTGTGCAGAAAATAGTAGATTTAATACAGAAATTGAAAAGTCCATAAAAGAAAGGCCAAAGGCTATCAGCAATATATATTTCCACCCTGTCACATAGTCCTCTACTGCACTGAAACACTCAGTAAGTGGCCAACACTCAGAAGTTGGAAGTCTTCTTGAGACTGGATGTCATTATTCCAGTGCCCCATCTCCCTCCCCAAATAACTGACTCAAAAGTCAATAAAAGCATGTGAAGGCCCTTAGGACTCAAGGAAGGGCTGTTGTGGGGGACTTGCACCCTGGACGGGGGACAAGGACAGTCCCAGTGGGAACACAAGAGGCTGTTAAAGGGCAGAAGAGGTGGATTAGATGAAAACTTTGGTCATCTTCCAGCCACCCAGGAAAATTATGCCTGGCTCTGTATTAATTTTGGGGTTTAAACATATATCCTGTAGGATGCTTTTACCTGTATGTTCTCACAAGAATGTGTACTTATAGAAAGCCCCTCCCTCTAATGTCAGGTGAAAGATATCAGGAAATTATTTTTTGTGGTTTATTGCACAACAGGATTGTTCAGCTTCTGTCTTTTTTTCTAAAAACGTTGTTGAAAGGCTTGTGCTTAGTGAATCTATTCTGGTTTTAGAAAACTACATCTCTATGTAATTCATAGCAGAGACTCAAACAAGCTTCTTCCCAGTTTATTGTTGCGAATAGCATGTGATTAGTATTCTCTCTTCACCCTATCCCATCCTCCCTTAGACTAATAATTCCTTTGACAAAAATAACTTCTCAGAAAAAAAAAAAAAAAAGCACTCACATGAGTTGGCACATTTTGCGCAGTAAAACAGCCCACTGAAAAAAATTCCTAAGCAGCTCCCCCTATAGATGCAAGTGCTATCAGTGCATGTATACAGTTTGTTTCATTGTACCATTATTGACATCGACAAAGAATTTCTTATCTCTAGCTTTCAAAGATCAGTCAGACATCAACAGGATTTCTCTTCAATGAGACACGCTAGCACATGATGAAATTAGGTTGCAGCATTGAGAGTTCATTAAAGGTACTGTTCTAGGAAAGATATGTAGCCAAGGTTTTTGCCAGCTAATAAATGACCCTGAATTTTTTAGTTATTATATATTACATTTGGAATTGCTGCATAAATTGTGAGGACCCATTTTCATAACATTGAAGCATGTGCCTTCTTGTTCTCTATTTCTAGCAGACAATATCTCCAGGTCACCCTGTGTTACAGGATCTCGCAGTCTAAATATTCTTTGGGATTGATATAATCTTTACCTTTCTCATCGTCATGATCTGCAGTAGCAAACACAGGATTTATTGACCCTCGGTTTTCACAAAGCAAATGCAATGGCATTGAGGAAGAGAAGTTTTAAGTAAAAGCTACAGGATCACGCCCGTTCTGGTTCATATGCTTGTAAATGGGTGTATTAAGTGTGGAATTAACTGGATATGGGGAGAATCATATGGTTATCCCTATACTATGTGACCCAGAGCATACACAGTGCCTTGTTCCCCTCTCTGCAACAATCTGAACTTGAATTTGCATAGTCTTCTAAAACAAAACAAAATACTGATACTGAAAGAGACACTCACACTTACATTGCTCTAATATAGACTGTAAGTTCTACCTACAGCTCAATCTCATAATGATCAAGAAAATCCTCCAATTTAATAACTAAACTCATTTTTCCTCCCTTGAATTAAATGCAGTTATTAAAGCCAGAAGGATCACTGGCAGTTTCTCCCAGCTTGCACTGTAAGCCTAAAATGGCATCCTCATCACACGATTAATTAATGTTTCTGATGCAAAGAGATATGGGATAGATTTACGTTCCACATGTTATTGAATAACTCTCACATGTAATATTGCTTTGGCATGCTTTGTGTTCCTGGAGTTAAAGTGCACATCAATAGCTCAATGCATCGATAACCTGTGTGTCAGTACAGCTATAAAATCTGATTCTCCTTGAGTTTTGCACAGTTTTCAGTACACTGGTCTCCTGGAAATGGGTCCTTGTTGATGCTATGAAAATGATATAAACTCACACAAAACATATTTTTCCTTTTTTTTTTTTTTTCTTGTTAGCCTTATTTCATTTTGCTGAAGAGGTGCCTTGAGAAGTATTTAAAAAATTTTGACATCCAAATACAAACACTTAGCTTTCACTTTTCCACTTCTTGAAGTTCGTCCACTCTTGGTTGAACTAGTCACTTCCAGACTCAACTCAGGTCTTTACAGGGTTCAATGTGGCATCACTGGTCTTAGGATATAACATAAATTGCTGGAATAGAATGTAATAGAATAAAAATAGGAATAGAAAAGAAAAGAAAAG
>VZZY01023040.1:947-16468 GCA_013400335.1 Eurystomus gularis
GTTTTTATTTTCTTTTCATTTAGGGGGCTATAGAACTTCCTATGATTTGCATTCTTCTATAAAGTAGCTTGTAGACTTTTGATATTTCTTGCCTTATCTCTAGAATTTCTTAAATTTTAGCATATTCTAGCCAGTCTTTCACCCCGACTCTTCCTTATAAGCAGATATCCTTTTTCAGCTCTTTATTCACCAGATAACATCTGAATACCAGTTCCTTTAAGTTTATAGTTCTAACGATTTGTAATGCAAACTATCAACAATGTTTTAATTTTTGTTTTAAAAGCATTTCAGGTCTCCTATACAATGCTTTATCTTTTTAGTCCTTTTGACTTCATTAACTAACTCTGAGAGTTTCTTAGTTCACCCACCTGCAATTGAGAGCCTGCATTGGAGATCTGCTTTTGTTTGTCCTTCCATTTAAAGTAAAGCAACTCATGATGACTTGTTCTTTTTTCATGGCCAACAGATGTATGATGGCTTTTACTATTTGCCCAAAGTCTAAAAGACCCTCACCTCTCAGAGATCCCATAGATTGTCAGGTGAGAGCTATCCCACCCAGGGCTAACTAACTCTAGCTTATTAATAGATCGTGTATCCAGTTATAGTCTCCCACAATGGCATATATATGCAGAAGTATTGGTTTCAAATAAAATTGTCAAGATCTTTGTTTATATCTAATCTCAAGGATTCACAGAGGTTTCCAACAATAATCCCAATAAACTTGCACCATCATTCTTCATCAGAGACTGATTTTTTTACTCAATTAGATTTTCTTTTATTTATATTTGTTTTTATTCACAGTATCTGTCATCACTAGTGTTCATTTTGGCACTTCCATCCTTATATTTATCTGTTCCTCTAAATCCTACACCTATGCTGCTGTTAGACTAGCTGTTTCTTAATTCTGCCATCTCTGTTTCATATCCGGAACTAGCAGGTTTTAATCCGATTTTCTCGTAGGCTCCTCATGTTCATGCAATAAATTTTTCAGCTGTTCTCATGAATCACACCTTAAATTTATTGAGAGCAAGTATTCTACACATATTTGCTGTACACAGACTTGGTTCTAGTTTCATTTTAACAAAAGTAGGCCTTTGTCCTTTTCTCCAAATACCAGCAGAGCAAAAATTTATATTTTTTGCTCAGCAAACACAGTAGAAAATAAAATAATGTTCTAGGAGTATAGTCAGGCCAGTGCCAGTGATTACAGTAGGAAAAAAATTCAAGTGTTACTCAACATTTTTATTGAAATAAGACAGGGCTATTCCTTTTAGTGCTAATTAAAATTAAATCTGGATTGAGAAACAGTCAAATGTTTGTCCCAAGTGAAAAAAAAGCCTTCAAAATTATTCTTATATCTGAAACTTTCATTTTTTGTTTGCAAAATTAAATATAAGTACTAGTCTGTATTTCCTGTTTTACTTCCCTACAGAAGAATCAGAAAGCCTGGAAATGTTAGCTCAGTGGCAGGAGGCAAGACCAGAAAGTTCTGCCATGAAGGGGCTGAATGTGAAACCTTGAGTACCTTGCTTTGCTCTGAAGCTGTCAACTTCCAAGGCTGCCGAGACTCACAGGGTTGGAATTTTTATTTACTTGCACTTTCCACAGACTCCACAAAACAATTTGAAAAGTCAGAATTGACCGCTGTCATAAGAATTGTGATTTTTTAAAATGGAAATATAAATGTCTTTTAAAAAAAGAAAGTTCTGAAAGAAAATTCTAAAACAGCCCTAATAAAAATGGCCTTCAGAAACATCCTCCTTCTATTGGAAGTCTTAAGCCTACATTATGTTTAGAAGCAGTTCAGTCCCATAACTTTGGGCCATGGCTTAGGAATAAGGACTATTGAACTTGCATCTGTTGAAAGTTTTGATTCTGATAAGTGCCTAAAAGTGTTTCCTGATCCTGGAATCTCTCTTAGCTATTAACTTCAGAGGAAAATGCCTGCAGCCGGTGAAAATTCAGGTTGCTCAGTTTATCTACCTTAAATATCACAGTAAATTAGACTTTATTCTAACAATTTCCAAGGATGGATATCTGAAATTGACTTCTAGATCCATAGGAAAAGGCGTAGATCTGAATGTTCAGCAGAGGTGCCAGCGCAGGAAAAAGTTAGTTAAAATTTTGTTGCTGGAATAATGTATGATATTCTGGCTCCAAACTGTGGTACAGTGGTCAAAAGCAGTAGTGCTATGACCTGAATTGTCTAGCTGTGCATGAAATTATTAGATAGTTTAAAAAGTGATTGTGAAATCCTGACCACTGACAATATCTCTCTGGAAGATATAAATATGGCTTAATAGCTGCAGTTTTATGATTAATATCATATCAATAATTAAAATATTCATTGTAAGAAATAAAATTACAATTGTTTAAAAATATTACCATGGTATTTACCTAGGTACTAGGCTACCATTCACTCATTAGTTGCCAAATAATAGTGTGGTGAAAAACAATTTACAGAATATTTTCAATATTTAAAAAAAAAGTTAGACAGATTTCTGGAAAACCACTTCTGTTCTTAATAACAGTGAATACAATAATATTTTAATGTATATGTATTTTTATCAGATGTTATTTTAATATATGAAATAACATATTTTAACATATGTGTTTTTAGTGACACTGAATAAATGTAGCAAAGAATAAAAAATCAAGTTCGGACTTTTCCAGGAAGGATCATATTATAAGTAGGAATTCTTAGTGATGCTGAAAGGGCAGCCTGTAAATACGTGTGAAATAGCACACATTTGTTCATTTTCTAAAAAAATAATTACCAAATGAAAAATTTTATATTATATACAATTTTCACAATGATAATTTTAGAATTTATTATATGTTTTTGTAAAATGCATATAACATTACCTTTTATGACATAAATCAGTAAGATATTTATAAACATGACTATTTTTTAAATTATATTTTTAAAGATAACATTAAAATAGATTAATTTCCCATAATTCTGTTAATATGCAGTTCTTGTAGACATGCACAAAACATATCTAACAGACCAGGTGCAAAAGATTTGCCTACACTGTTACATACTCTCTTTCAATTCCTCAAAACCTTCTAATGGAGAACTTAATAGGGATAGAGCTTGCCACCCCCAGCAGTCAATGAGGAGTGAAAAACACCATACCACCACTTGCATCTGATTGATTATGTCTTTGAGACCAGGCAGATAGCTTCAGCAACTGCACTGACCACACACCCCAAACATGTGGGTTGCAGATTTTGTAAGATAGATTAAAAAAGAAGGGCTGCAGTTGCTCACCTGATGCTCATGGAAGAAACAGATAGAGTGACTCCTCTTCAGCAGGGTGGGTCTCAAGTTGGATGACTGGCAAGGATCTGCATCTTAGAAAGAAAGCTGAGGACAGGGCATTGATGTCCTTCTCCCCACTTCCTGAGTGGGACAGGGCACGGTGAAGGCTTTTCTGAGGAACAGCTTATGCTGCAAGTACAGGTCATCCACCATGGGCTGCATTCAGCCCCTGAGGAGCTGTCATTCGTAAATTACAGGAAAGAGCCTTTCCAGAAATGAATATGTGTTCCTGCAACCACGTTTTACATTAATTTGTTAAAATCTACTCCGAAAAAGCTAAATGATACTGTTCCTATTTGTTGTTGGTCCTGCTTCTGCTCTTTAGGAACTACTGATCTAACTTGATATTATTTATTTACGGAGGCCAGCTATCATAGCAATATGTTTCTTTGCCATTTAAGCCAAACATAATGTGAGAATATGAACTGAAAACTCCAGCTCTATAAACAGGTTGGACAAATGAGTGATTATTTTGCTGAAAGCCACTCTGGCCAGGAATGATGAACTCTGTGGTGAATCTGATATTGGTTTGGGCAGTTTTATTTCCTTCACAGTCATAACAGGTTAGGACAATGTATTAAGCAGGAGTTAAAAAGGATTAATCTGTTCCTCGACAGGCATTCCTATGCATTTAGTTAGACTTAGATTCAGGGTTTTGGCATAAACAAATGAAAAAGCAAGTGCAGAAAAATTTGGGTTAATGACTGAGTTCTCTGGGGTAATCATCCAGCAGTTAGAAGATATGCCAGGTTTAACAATGGGCCATAATTCTGCAAACAGGTTACTTTAACATAAGCTTTGTGATATCAGGTTTTCCTGTTTATTAAGGTTCTGGTCTTCAGGTAACTCAAATAATTGTACTTGAGACAATTGCTTATGATGAGCCAATTCTGTTGAAATAAAGACCTTTTGAAATTTCTCCTTGCTTTATCTAGGGATTTCTGTTGTACAAATGGGTTATGATATGACTTTAGAAGAACTTGGTATATGAGGTGCCTTAAAGGCAATTTTTTTTTTTCTTTTTTTTTTTTTCTTTTTTTTTTTGGTCAAAGTAACCATTGGAGAAGGTATTCTGGCAGTTATGAATATTCACAGTATGTCCAGGATAACCAGTTGCGTTATCTTACATTATAGATTTTGCTCAGTGATAAAAGCTCGTTTTGGGGACGAAAACTTAGAACTACCCTAATTCTTTGTTTTCACATGTTTATTGCTTAAAATGTGATGAAATATCCCATGTTAGCATCTCAGCCAAAGGAAACCTAAAGGAGTTTTATCACTTTTCTGTTCAGATATAAAAGGGAGGGGACAAACACTCCCATTAAAAAATTTTTACTTTTAGTGGAGTGTTAACTCCTTTGCTAGATAAATTAAAATACTAAATGCTTAAAGATTACAAACCTATTTGAGTATCTGATCCCAGCTCCTTTGTGATTACAGGAATTGAAAACTTCCATTTCATGTCACCCTGCTTGACATTGCTGGTGTCTGAATTTTCTGGGGTAGTGTAACAGAGCAATTGAAGCAAATCTGAAAAACCATCCCAAATGTCACGGATATCCAAGACAGGTAAAAGCTAAAAATGAAAAACACTATCCCCCCTAGCCACAGTAAAGGGCTCTTATTAAACCATCTCTTTCTAACTGTGGAGTATATCTGTGACAGTGTCAGTGAGCATTTGCTGGACTGACCCTAGAGAAAGGACTTTGTGATGTTCTAGACCCTACCCTTTTCCCTGACTCCTGAAATTCAGAGCTTTACTCTAAGGCTGTGGCTGAAACTATTTAACACTTTCTCCTTCTGTCCTCAGCTTGGATGTTTCTCCTTCTACTGTTTGTGCTAAACCTTACATACATGGACCAACTCCAAAACCATCAGTAGGTCTGTATCTGCAGCACAGATTAATATACCGCAGGAAGTGTAATTTTAATTTCCTGATTTATCATTGTTCTGTATTTCATGTTTGATATTCTATTTATGTGATGTAAGTTATTTGTGTCATATCCGGAGTCCACTAAAAATTAGTCATTAGAATTGACAGTTTCTCTGCAAGATCCCATTACTTTAATGGTCTTCTGCTTCTATTGTTAATTTTATTCCTGGAGTAGATGCAAAAATCTATTGATGGAGAACCGAGTGTGAAGCTGGGGCCTTAAGATTCCCTGTCTCTGTGGGGAAAAACCAAAAAAAAGAGACAGTTCTGATTAAAAAATGTTTAACCATTTTATGACATAAAATGGTCTAACAAGGGCATACTTTAAAGAAAAAAATTGGAGTCTTGGACTCTCACCAATTTTTATTGGAGAGGGAGTCTAGCACAGAGTATGTTTCCAAAACACTGGCACTTGAAGGGAGCCTTGAAACAATTGTATATCTAAAATACTCCCTTTCCTTCCATTTGCTGTTTTGCTGAACAAGCTAGTTTTAACTTTTCAAGACTTTTCAGAAAACAGCACAGAGAATGCAATCTCATTAGTATTGTACAGAAAGCCATGATAAGTAGGTGTTAATGGCTTCCAACCAGTTTTCAAAGGTGTATAAAATACAGATTCTTCCTATATGTCTGTTACGAATAGACTTAACCCACCAGAGGAGCAAGGTGAATGAGGCCATGCTGAAAAGCTACACAATGACTCATACCACAGCTAACTAGTTGAAAGAATGGAGTTGGGCATGTCTACATTGTGGTGATTACTCTCTCTGCTGTGGTAATACTGCAGACAATGTTATAAGAATATATTAAAAATAATAGGAAAAGATCCCACAAAAATAGAATTCATACTACAGTGGATAACCTAGTAAGCAAGATTGGTTATCAATAGGGCACTCTTGGTAGAGACTCCCCTCCCACCAGACAAAACAGTGCTGGCAGGAGCAGAGACACCTTGGCTCACCACCCTAGGAAGGGTGCATATCCTTCCCAGAGGTGTTTGTCTGATCTGCTCCTGCAACCTGGTGCTGGAGGCTGCAGGAGACATGTTCTGTTAGTGTCTGTACTCTGAGAAAGCACTTACTGATGTGTAATCTGGAATTCCTTGACATAGTTTTACTCTGTTGCTCATTTTGGCCACCAGAGACCTTCTGTGTTTTCCTTCTCCATCACATTTTATGTAAATCCTATTTTGCTATACACTAGCACACTCATTGATTTGTAACCAGAAGTTACTTGCATATTGCCTAATTAGCTAAATGATCGGTCTTAAATGGATCATAGTGAAGTTATCAGCTATATTTTTTTTATAGAAAGGGCAAGCTGTAGCGAACTTTAGGGACTTTGGGCAGTTGTCCCATGTGCAACTATGGAGAAACCTCTGGGCTTCCTGGTGTAGTCTCGTCCATGGACTCCTCATCCATCTCTTCCCAACCCCACTTCTGGGCACCACCTTGCAAAACATGTGCCCAAGGACTAGGCCCTCACAGGCTTAAGAACAAATAATATTCATACAGGTAAAAGGAGGCAGAGCAAATAACCAGAAAAACCACACTGTCAGAACAATAGCACCTAATACACATCACTGTTTCAATGAGTTGTTGCAAAAACCTCTTCAAGGTGTAAAGGTCTGCATGGTCTCTTCTCTGATGACTCACTTTTTTGGACCAAAGTCATACAGTATCAGCTACTGACAGTGGGAAACTCTAAACGGAAGTTACCTTAAGCTTTCATTTTAAGTGTTGTGCTTTAAAATAGGAATAAAATAAATACTTGCAGATTTAGAAGCATTTTAGTTTTTCTTTTGAGTTTAATATTTTGGGAGTCTTGCTAGAACATACAGAAAAAAAAATATATGCAAGAAGCATATAGTATATACAACAGGAAAATATTTTCTTCACCGAAATAATATGAAATCTTGTTTAAAATGTCAGCGGTTCTGAGTGCTGAGGTCTGCAAAGCCACTGTTAGGAAACTTCATTGCGCGTAACCAGTGCTTATCCACTGAGTTACAAAGACTCTGGCAGGCATGATGTTGTGCCAGTTCAGCCATCATCATTTTATGCTGTTATCAGGTGCCTGATCACACAGGCCAACACTGAACTCAGCAACAGCCCCTCAGAAGTCTTCTTTCAAATGGTCCTGCCATAGGTTCCTGTGGGCCCAGCTCCTCCACTGCTCACTGTGATGCCACTATTGTCTGCTGGACACAACAGAGATGGCTCCCTCAGTGGCCCTTCACACGGAAGGACACCACCAAGGGAACCCAGCAAGATATGACCAACAGGAGCCACACACAAACTAATTGGTTCCTGGTTAAAATAGCCCTGGCCTTGCCCACCACCCCAACCACAACCACCTGGGAGAGGGTGGGGCCACAGAGACACAGGTGGGCCAGGTTCTGCCTCTGGAACATGAAGCCAGTGGGGGAAACAACACATACAGTCAGGCTGTAATTTATCCATAGGTCAACTGTAATTCAGGGCCCATGCCTCAGCCCCCAGCACCTCACATGACCACAGATGTATTTTGTATGGCTTAACGATTTAGGAATAGAACCACCTGAAAATATCTGCAGAGTGAATTTACAGGAAATAATAATGAAGTTTTGATTTGTATCACAATGATGTGTTGGTCTGAAAAATGCAAAAGAACAAGCTGACAGGTTGTCCAAGGGCCTTTCAGTTTTTGTTGTGATCAGAGAATGGAGTAATTACTGAAATTATCTGATTAGAACAGAAATGAGTAAGAAGAGAAAAAGAATACAAGGTGTTCCTGATTTTTACATAAAATATAGCAGTCCCCCTAGAGGTCTCTGAGGTCTTTTTTGTACAGTGAGACAAGATTTGTGTGTTCTGTGTGCCTGTGCACACAGCTGCATTGCTGTGGTCTTCTGCAGAAAGATTTTTGCAGGGATTTTTCCTTGTGGCTACTGGACAAATGTGCATCTGTGCTGAGCACTCTACTGTACATAAGTCCTGTTTTCAGCAGACCATGTCTGGAGCACATGTAGAGGTATAAGACATCCTGCTATTTGGGAATTTGTCTGGGGGCTTTTGGCCTGGAGAGTCTGTGAGCACTTGGGTGCTTCTTTCAGAAAAGTACCTCTGGGCATGTCTCACCCCTGGGCATGTCTTACCCCTGTTCTAGACATACTGCTATGTGCTCTTAGCTCCGACAGAGCGAGAAGTGATATAATATGCCAAATAAATAACTAATTTTACTGGAATATTTCCAACCGCTTTTTTTCCAGAACCACTTAAAGCTCCAAGTGAATGTTAGCGGTCAATATTTCAAAGCTTTGTGCTATCTCTGATGTTCATAGCTACCTCAAACAAATTCCTTTTACGAAATGTAAGTGGCCAGAACTTTAATTCAAGAATTTCAGAGACAAGCATCTGCAAACATCTGCAAACTCCTAGTCCACCAGACAACTGGAACTGCCTTGTGCACTTCAGTTCTAGATCAGCAGGATCTAGAAAGGCTTTTGTTTTAAAATGTGGGCTGTGTATACAAAGAAATGCCCTTGGACCTTCAGATAAATTGTCTGGGAAAATATCGGAATGACCGGATGTTAGAGCAAATACCTCAAATTAAAGACATACTTTGGAACTGGAGAGTCATCAGATCGTGGTGAATTAAAACCCCATGTTCTAACAGAGAAAACCTGCAGGTGCTATGGAAGATAGCTCTTGTTGGTCCAACAAAATAGCTAACAACTCTGGCAGCCAGAATGGCTGAAGCTATATACTTGGTTCCCTATATGATGTACTGGACATTGTGGTGTGAGGGAATCTGGTGTAATTTTAAACACCCATGAGGCCCCTGGAGGCCATCTGGAGTCCAGGTGGGAAAGGACTGGGAAGCCGAAAGATACATTCCCTTCCAATCATCTTCAGTCCCACTCTCTGAGGGAAGCATGATGTGCCAAGGTGGGTGTGATAATACATCTGAGGCCATCACCGCCATCACCATAACCATGCCTTCTCTGAGTGTCTCATAGTTCAAAACTATGTCTGACCCTTTTTCAGAAATTCTGCAGCTGTTGAAGTGTTAGCTGTGTAGGATACTTTACAGTGTACTTACGGTATACTAGATACACCTTGATTTTGCTTATGTTATCAAAAATATGCTGATTACTCATCTGTACTTATGCTCATGTACACCTATGTTGGCCCTGCTTTAAATCTGACTGCAGACGTTTTCAAGATTAGAGCTCTAAACCAAGTCAGAAGTGCACATATCAGAGACTTCAGTTGATCTCTAAAAAAGATAATGTTATTTTAGAAATAAAGAGAGAACTGGGCTTCACCATGGGAGTTTTCTGCTCTGAGTACCACAAAGGCAGAGCAAACATTCTTGTAAAAAAGATAAACTCCTGGAAAGTATGATCTTGCACTTTAAACGTGACTAAAGGGCTTGTCAAATTGCACTAGTGCTTGTGTAAATCCAGAACAATTCACTGGCAACTGATGTAGTAGTTCTGGTGTAATTTCATGGAAGACAGATCATTATCAGCTGAAATTAACTGCACGCTCTCTTGTTTAAATGTGAGTATCTTAAGCAGAGTTTCTCTCAGTACAGGATACTTTTTGTTAACCTTCTCACTCCTTTTCCACTGCATTGCAACTTTTTCAAAGTAGTTATTTTAGTGGTAAAACTTATAATTGTTGCTTTTCCATCTAAATACACTAGATTTCCCCAAATTTGAAAAAAACCCCAAACCCTCAAACCATTGGAGCTGAGTTATACTAGTATAACAACGTACCTTATGCCATAGTTTCATATCTGAGAAGGACTCAAGTCACATCATTTGATCCAGATGTGGGTCTAAAACATCCTCAATCCAGACTCAGGAAACACTAAAATTTAAGACTGTTTCCACAGTGTTTACTTGGCCAAGTTGTACACATGTGTTATTTTCTATTCCTGGTTTCCTTATTAAATGGAAACCTTAATGTATCATTTTGTTATTTATGGTCTACCATAAAAACTGCAGGATATACAATGTGAAGAGTTAAAACTAAGGAAGTTAAAGCTTAGTGTTTGCCTTTCCTGGCTTTCAGTGCACGTTGCTTTATCCGTGTTAGCTTGCATGTATTTTCCTACGTAAATTTACTTGTTTTATGGAGATTGTAAGAGCTGCAAGGACACTTTTGGCTCTTTGAAAGCTGTTACTCTGTTACCTCCTTGTTCTCTAGAAGTGATTTCATGTGTGTTTAGGGCACATCCCTGACTTGAATTCTGACCAAATGGTTGAATAAACAGTAATTATTCTAATTGACTAGTATGAAACCTGCTATAAGGGCAAAGTCAAAGCTGTTATTCAGTTTAAGTCATTACTTGTTTTAAATCTTAGTTTTGATGTTGTAATAGATGGCAAAGGACTTTCAGATGACTTTCCTGTTGTTGTTACACATATTACTACATCGCTGAACTTAGAGAGAGAGGTTTCAGGGCCGGGGCCCTTCGAAACAATGCTATGCGCTCCCTCTGCTGGCAGCCGTCCTCAGATCGCCCTGCCCCTCCTCGGGGACCCCCAGCTCGGGGCTCCCCATCCTTCTTCCCCCTTTCCCCCCTCTTCTCCCGGCACTGGCTCTCACCCCAGTCCCTGGTCGCTCAGGCACAAGTGAGAAAGGGAAGGCAAAAGAGAAAGAGGGGAGGAAGGAAAGAAGGAGCAAAAGAAGGATGAAGAAAGGAGGAAGAGGAAGGGGAACAGGAGAAGAGGAAGGGAGAGAAGAAGAGAGAGAGAGAAACAGAGAAAAAAGTGACAGAAATAAAAAGGAAAATAAAGGAAAACAGAGGAAGGAAGGAAGAGAAAATATTTTTCTCTCTAGTCCAAAGGGAGGTGGAGGGGTGGGAATGAATAGCTGGTGGGAGAAAAGAGGAAGCAAGACTGCTTTTTCTGACAGCAGTTTATGGTTAGATCAGTTTAGTTGTACCATCAAGCTGCATCCTTAGATAAAAACAGGACAGTTTAAGTTTAGCTGCATATTAAACTTACAAAAAGGGTGAAAAGGTACTTGTCAGAAGGAAACTAACAACGTGTAGGGAAAGGCTAATTTCCAGTTACTAGAACAATCACTAGCAGTAATTCATGTATAGATATGAGGTATATCTTGGGGAGTGCTAGAAAAGAACCATATCTTTAGTGTCCATGATTAGAAGTGACTTTTGTGTAACCAAACTGCAAATGAAATGTCTGCTTTAGATATTTAGTTAATTAATTTATTCATTCCTGGTTTTTTTCCAGCTCCATGTATAACTCCAAAATAAAATGCCATATTATTTATCAAGGAACATCTCCCATTTTGTGATTCTATTGCATTCCTATCTCCTAACATTAATACAAGGTGGATAGAAACAGAACACCCAAAGACAAGGGGGATAGAAACTACAAGAAAACTTGTCCATGAAAAGCATATTTCTACTTCTAAAGTAGATTGGATTTTTTGTAGAATTGCTGTTTATGCTTTACTCTCTTGATAGACCTAACAACATTCTTTAAATAAGGGTGCAGTTCTAACATGCAGACTTAACAAAATTAGTATGCTCTGCCCTCTACGTGACTCTATTCTTGTTTCTTTCCTCATCACTTTCCTTGTTTTCTCTCCTTTGAATGCGGAGAAACAAGAGATTGACCTTTCCTATCTGTATCCATTGGCATTTCTTTTCTCCTCTAGCTTACCTCGTTGTTGCCATCTCTTAGCTCCTCTTTTAAGCATCTAGTGGCCGTTTCTCTCTAGGGTTAATTACTAAACTGATATTAAAATTAGCAAGGTGTTACCAAAGCAGAATGTGGTACATAGTGAAGAAAAAACGAAGGCTAGCAAAATGAAATCAAGTGCTGTGAAAAACAGACATAAATTATAGTACCATTACAACGCTTCTTATGTTATATGGTGATTTATGTTGTTTTTCTGGTTCTGTCCAATGTAATGCAAAACATATTGCTGACAGATACCTATTTTGCTGTTATTTTAAGCAGGTCTAAGGTTTGTGTCCTCTTACAGTTCACAGTTACATTTTGTGCCAGTGCTGCTGGAATGGAAAAGAGATCTTGTGGAGGGCAGCTCTATAGTGAAGTTTCCTATATTTTTTTTTTTTCTTCTGGGACTCTTCTAAGCTACATACTTTACAGGTATGCCTTGAAATCAACACAGTGATAAAGTACCTGAATGACGCACCTGATTAAGGAGCCAGAAGTAAAGGAGTATTAATTCTTCTTGGACAGGATTATCTTAAACTGAAATAAAACCACTGTGACCCTGAATATGACAGCCTAAAGGGAATGAGAGCTTAATGCAGTTGCACATTAAATTAGTAACTTTAATTGATTTACCCTATATTTTGTAAAAGTCTGTATTTAGACAAGACCCTTATGATGTTTAGTCCATTTATTACTAATACCTACCATTCTCAAGTTTTGTGTTTGTTCTGAATTATTAACTAAACTGCTACTATTGTTGCACTGGAATGTGATGTCTTGATTCCTTGTTGTGCCAGCTTGTGAAACTATGTAGTAAAAAGAGGAAAGCAGTCAAAATTTTATATCCTAAGACTCTTCTGGCACTTGTCTTTTGCCCAAGCTGACTCATATCAAGTAGAAGGCTGTTTTATTAGTATCCAACTGTTATCACTCAGTTAACCGTGTTCATCTTCCCAAACAAACTTCCCTACAGGCCTGGGCTAGCATGGCTGCAGTGTTCACTTCTATCCCTATTTTGGAGATGCTGTCCTTACTCAGGTTTATGCAGTAGCCTTGGCAAGCAAAGAAATAGTGTCCTAAACTTAAAACAGACTCTTTCTAACATCTTAAATCTAGTATATTTAGAGGGTTAAGCCCGTGTCTGATCTAAAGTATTACTGTGGATATGTATCAGGATTGGATTACACCCAGGAACTAATAATTTCCTTTAAATCTGAATAAATACGTGTGCACATGTATGTGTGCACACACATACACACATTAAACATACATGAAAAGTGAGATAGGATCTGTTAACTAACTATTTGATGATTACTTTTGCCAAAACTATATGAATGAAAATTGCATTTACTTTATATTAACAATACTTCTGGTGGAGAAAAAGTCTGTGAAGAGTCTCAGAAGAAACAGCTTTGTCCCTCAAAGACCCTACATTACTTCTAGCAAAGTTAAAAGTAATGGGGAACCACTTACCTAACCTTCGTTCAACCACGTTTCAACACTTGCCTATTCGATATTGTTTCCTGTACTCAAAATTTGCAACACATTAAGAGGTTACCTCCTCCATGTAAGCTAAACAATGAGCAATTGTGTACCATATGCTCTAGCCCAAATAAAACAGTTTCTTAGAGGTTACTNAGCCTAAATAAAACAGTTTCTTAGAGGTTACTTTCTAAGAAAACTAGTACTAGTTTTCTCAGTACTAGTACTGAGAAAACTAGTTTTCTCAGCATTTCCTCTCTGCTCTCAAATCTGTATATATCCAAACCTCTGTGAATGGCTTGGCTTAAGAATGGCTTATTGCAGGTTGGGGGTTTTAGTTTGTTTGTTCCAAATCAGTTTTGATTAAACTACAGTAAAAAAATGATCTACATGTTTTTTTGCAGTGACATAGTAACACCACAACTTCAGTAATACAGAAAGTTAAATGAGGCTCTAACACTGGATTTTTTTTTGGCTAGTACAAGGTACAGAAATGACATGACCAAAGACCTTGTGTATAAATTTACAGATTTAAAGCAATAACTGAGGTAGTGTCTCTGAAGCATTTTGTGCTTCATTGAAGAATATACTTGGACAGTTCTCAAAGCCAAAGCTGACTTTCTGTAAGAAGATGCACTCTGAAATATTGGTTGCAAAAGTTACAGCTACATCTGTTTATATGAGACATATGCGTCACTCTGGAAACATACAGGGCTTTAAAGGAAGATAGGAGAGGAAACCAAAGTCCCAGTAGCCCTGGTTTCACAAATGAAGCAATGAAAAAATAAAGTAAATCTAAACAGAAGAGTATTGAAATAATTTTAAAAGTGCATGAAACTACTCTCTTTAATACTCGGGTTGGATGACAAGGAATTGGTCTTCCTCAAGAAAGAAGTTTCATTGTTGACTTACTCCACATTCCAGAAGGAAATGATAAGTGTAATTGGAAAATAATTAGAAATTCTAGATTAGCTTTGTGGGATAACTGATCTGCTGCTTTATTTAATGTAAATTATATTCAACTGTTTAAAATCTAAGTATCTTTTATTCTTTCACATGCTAAGGAGCTAACGCAGCATCAGTAAAAATGGTTGACTGTCTAGAAATGGCAAAGGTAATTTTATATATGTTTGCAGCACTTCTGGTGGAACAAAAATTTCCACTTTCTTTTGGAAGATGTAAGAAACAGGGGCATAAGCAGCAATGTGTTAACGACTTTGTTCCATACTGGATTTAATGTAAACTACAGTCATATTCTCTCCTGGTTCAAATCCTAGCCCTCATTTAGTTGTGTAATTTTTCTAATTTATATAGGTTGCTTTTTGAATGTGTTTGACTCAGGCATATATAAGGGAGAAGGAGGGGTCAGAATAACATCCCATGTAGCATGGTGCTAATGTGTAGGGATACAAGCTGCACCAACCTCCCCACCATGAACAGCTGGCGACACATCAAAGTGCTAATATTCTACCATTAACTAGACCCCAGCTATGATTCAGAGGCATGGAGTAAACTTTATAGAGCCAGGACACATATTATTCCAAAAACTCTATGAAATACAGATAAGGCCTTATGTTCAAAACTCAAGTCTGAGTGATGAATACTCTCTTCAGCCAGCCTTCCTAGCACTCTGCCTAATACTGTCCAGATATGAGTAATTTGTGCCAAGTTAGCAAAACATGAATTTAGTCATCCATTCCACATCAGTGTCATTACACCAGATTTAATGCAATTTTAATTAATGAAAGTCCTGCTAAATACTACTGATAGGCATTCTATTATACATACGTCTTTTTCCCCCAGGATTTCTTACCTCAGATACAGCTCAATTATATAATTCTTGCTACCAAGTAGACAGAGCACAGATTTATGGCAGCTTGGATAGAAGAAACTATCTTAGAAACACTTGAACAACTATCACAAAAACTAGTTGTATCAACACAAGACAAATTATCTGGTTTAGCTTGAATGATGAAAAAAGTATTTATTTTTGTAGGACTTTATTTTTTGCCTGCAGAAAGACTTCAAACATGAATTGTTCTTCTGGAAACCATTTTAACTAGCAGTTCAACTGA